>VWPW01031461.1:0-29531 GCA_013389825.1 Crypturellus undulatus | reverse complement strand
TGCTCTAAACCATGCTAAAAACAAACTCGTAATTACTAGAATTAAATTGTAATCCACAGTTTTCCAGAGTAAACTTCTGAAATAGTCATGCAGTCTCTTTCTCAGGAGATCCCGCAGGGAGCAAGGGAAGGAGGGAAGGGGACCAAGGACACAGANCTGCTCTAAACCATGCTAAAAACAAACTTGTAATTACTAGAATTACATTGTAACCCACAGCTTTCCAGAGTAAACTCCTGAAAGGCTTTTCTCAGGAGATCCCATAGGGAACAAGGGAAGGAGGGAAGGGAACCGAGGATGCAGGGCAGCTGCTTTGCCATGCTCTAAATCTCAGGTCTAACCCTAACGGTACACTAACTCCAACCCTAACCCTAATCCTTACCTTAAACCTAACCCTAACTCTAAACCTAACCCTAGTGTATCCCTAACCCTAATGCTAACACTTAACCCTAACACTAACCCTGCCCTAACCCAAAACCCTAACCATAACCCTAAACCTTATCTTAACCCTAAACTGTAACCCTCATGCTATCCTAACCTTAACACAAACCCTAACCCTTAACCCTAACACTAAACACTGACACTAATCCTAACCCTAAACCCTGACCATAACCTTAACCCTGGTCCTTAACCCTTACTCTGCATTAAACCTAATGCTGATACTAACCCTATCCCTGAACTCTAACCCTAACACTTAACACAAACCCTACTCTATCCCTAACCCCAAAATATCCTTCAGCCCTAACACTATACCCTAAAACTACCCTAACTCTAAGCCCTAAAGCTTAACGCTAACCCTAAACTCTAGCCCTAAATCCTAACCCTTGCCTTAAACTCTAACCTAAACCATATGCCAGTGGTTTAGGGCCAGGGCCCAGGCCCAGGGGCCGCATTGCAGCTCCGCTCGGCGCAGTCCGCGCCAGGTGAATTAGTGACATTTAAGCATGTAACTTGCTCAGGAGTGATTCAGAGCAGCCAGAAATAAACATTTTTTCTGTCTTTAAAGGAACACAACAGAAATCAAAGCTGATCTCTGTGACACCAAGTTTCATCCACAGAAGACTGGTTTGATTTCAGATATCTGCAATAAAACCAAAGGAGGAGAAGATTCACATGGAAATAGACTTTATTGCAGCATTTTCAAAACTGCCATTTTTCCTTTACCAGAAAGCATTCAGTGAGTACAAGTAGAATTAAAAGAACTACAGCTAGCCTGACATGACACTTTTTAATGAATAAATGATTTTCTGGAGGAAAAATCTCTCACAGACTCGCACGAAGGCTCTCGAGGGCAACCAGGACGGAGTCACCGTGGATGTAACCCTGGCTGTTGGCATCCCGGAGGCACCAGGGCACGCAGGGAGCTGCCCGTGGGAGCAGGCCCAGTGCTTTGTTTCCACCTCTTCATAAATGCAACTGCTTTCCCGAAGCGCAATCAACGCGCACTTGACTTTCGAGAATGATAACGCGTCGAATTTGGAGAACGTAACTCACTAAAGTCGAGTGTGCTTGAATCGCGTTTTAGATAATTGGTTGGATTAAATAAAGACTGACTCTAATTACTAAAGCATCGTTTGCTTTTGATTCCGCTCTGGGTTGGTTTTCCAGTTTTTGAACTTGGTCCTTCGTGGCCCCCATCTCTGAGAGGCTCTGCCTTTCTCTTGCCTTGTTTCTCCCTTCTTCATGTCAGGGCTTCCACGCATGAACCCAAGATTCGCCTTTTCTTTCCCTTTGCACTATGTTAGTTTATTGATAACTTCTCTCTCTCCTCAGCTGCCCTTTTCTCGGTACCTTTATTGCTCTTACCCGTTACCTTCGGTTTGCCTTATCCTTAACGACCCCAATGAGAAGCAGGGAGTCATCGACACTATTTGAGCTTGGCTTAACCACGTGCAGAATCACCGCCTGGTTCACTGTGCTTGCATTTAGTCATTTGCTGGAAGAACTGGGCCCACAGTGAGCTGTGTGAGATTCTTGTTCCGCTCTCCAGATTAGCCGTGTTTTCTTCTCGCTTGTCTTGTTTGCCATAAACGTGTCTTTTTTCTCCCTGCAGTGACGATGTTGCCGGGTGAAATGCAGACACTGCATTAGGCACAGTGGCTGAGCAGGAGAGAAGAATCCTCATGACAGAGCGGCTTGCGCTTTACAGGTGGTTTACGGCTATTCCAAGCAGCTGAAATTGCACGTCAGCGGCTCGGTGTCACAACAGCCACTTAGCGAAGGTAAATGAAGAGGAAGCGCAGGCAAAAGAAGGAAAAACCAGTGCAAAAATGCACCCCAATGGTACATCCAAATGGAGATGCCCAAAGAACTTTTTTCTGACATTACCTTATGACTAAGCCGTAAGAATCCTCGTATTTATCAAGAGCCTTAACTTGGAACTTTGCATAGAAATAATTTAATATTAAAAGGTGCAACGTCTCCATGTAGTTGCTCAGGGGATTTGCTATGGTTTATTTGTATTCATGATCGGTAACAGCTTTAGCAAAGTCGTTTTGGTAATATGACGTTTTTTCAGAAGTCTTTCCACGGCCTCAAGTGTTGCGTTCGCATCATTCTCATGCATATTATATGCACGTCACAGCAACCCCAAGCAAGGCAAGCTGATGCTTAAAACACATGGAAATATTAAAAGACTTAAGGATAAATAGGAGTGCTCATCCGACAGCAAACCGCTCGCCCAAGGGAATTCAGGTATACAACTTCCCTTGCGAACAGCTTTGGTTAACAAGTCATTTTACAGAGGAATTTTAAGGCCCGGATGCTATAATAAATGTTATGGTGAATAAGACTAAAATGTGTAAGTCTATTAGCATGGAAAGTAGGACCGGCTCCTGAGTGGAAATTCAAACCAGATGATGTTTTCCTCTTACATATTGATTTAGACATTCTTATTCAAAAAAAAAGTTGAATTGCAGTTGGAGGGGTTCTGAATATTTCTTGATTTTAAATGGCATTTATGAGGATGATTCTGTCATTTGACATTTAAGCAAATGAGAATGTTAGACGCTGTCTGTGTAACTTGGAAGCATCTATGAATGGGCACAGAATATTCTTTCATTGACTAGAATTTGACTGCAATTAACTAAACCAGCATTTATTTACTTTTCGGTGCATACCTTCTAATAGGGCGCCACACACATATGTAATTAATCTTAACGTTATGTCACGGGGAGGAATGCAAATCTATGTGATTCATTTCTTGCCACAGAGGTTTTCCTAGTGACAAAAAAATACAGTTTGTCTCTGCCCGTCTCTATTAGAGTTCCTGTTTTCTATATTCTATTTACAGTTTGTTGCAAATTAAACAGTGTCAAACTGACAAGCCGCAGATTTTTTTTTCTGGATTAACTGGCTTGTTAGGGGTGAAAAAGCTTCTTTGGGGGGGAAAAAAATGAATATGGCTTTTCAGCAACAAGCCTTAAATGAAAACAGCTCTCCATGCTGTTCGCATAAATGAATTTGGCTTGAGTGCAATGCAGATTAAAGCTGTTATGTGCACTTTATTTATTAAGGGCAAAATGCAAAGGTTTCTGATGGAGTTCTCATGTATTTCTGCTCACTTTGCTGCCCAACAGCAAGTCCAGACTTACTTCAGTGTAATAATCCGAGGCATAATCTGTGGTGTGAATTCCGTCTCAAGGAAGTGCTCAAGACTGCATTTAAATCCATCTTATTGTCTCGAGGTTTAAACAGACCCTTCAGCTGGAATGTGGAGTGTGTGCTTGAAGTCAGCTTGAAGCGGAGTATTGAACTATGTGGGGGAATACGACAGGAGACCGAACTATAGGACGGTGGTTTTGCTCACACGTAGATATATTAATAAAACACCCTTAAATGCAAGCGGGGTGAAGGACACCTACAGAGAACAACCAATTCCTGGCAATAACCAACCTGAAAGTCCTCAGACTACTTGGTTTTTTTAAATGTAATAAATAATTTGATTAATTATTCGCAGGACATGTTTTGAATGGCTCTCGTATGGCTAAGGGATACAGGACCAAGCATTTAAAATGACACTTGGGAAGTGCTCTGTGCAGCAGCAATCAGCATGAGGTGAACTAAGTTGAGCTTTGCTCTGTGAATATAGAAACGTATCATTCATAAACCAGCCAAAGGAGCAGCTTTGCCAGGTAACAAAATGATTTTTGAGTTTTGTTTAAATGCAGTTACTCCCTTACAAGATTATGTATGTGGTGCATAAGGCAAATGGCAAGAAAACTTCAGATGGAACCAGTTTTGCTGCCACTCCGGTGTGCTGGACTGAGTGTCCCAGCACTGATTTTAGTAATACCTGATTTAGCACTGTTCAATTTCAGATTTAAGCCTCTTGCAGAACTCAAACTTTAATTAAAGCTAATTCCTGACTGGCTGCAGAGTTGCTAAGGCAACAACATCTGACTTGGTGGTGCAGGATCCCTTAGGATGAGCGCTGGAGCCTGAAGCATCGCTGCCGGGAGCGCGGCTGCTCCATCGGGATTTACACTGGCCCTGGGCACTGTTGTAGGGGCACACGCATCCACCCCACGTCAGGATTCCCAGCAACCCTATTTTCCTACAAAAATTAAAATTATATATATATATTTTAATAAGGGAGACCTGCAGTTCATGTTGAAGATGGAATTTCGGTTTGGGAGAATGATAGAAACTAGATGCTTAGGGGTGAGCCAGTTATTTGGTATAAATATACATATTTTATATATACACACACACATATATATATAGTAAGGCCCTTATCTGCTGTCTAAAGGCTATAAGTCTTGCTCTCGTGCTTCTGTTGGAGCTGTTTAACTTTCTGTTCGTAATTCTGCACTCAAGTGGGTGAATAAAACGGAGGAGATTCCCGGCCCCTGCGGTGAGGGAAGGGCCTGGCGGGTAGGTGGCAGATCGAGGTTCACATCAGGTACCTGATGGGAGTGGAATTGGCCGCAGATCCTTGGCCTTTCCGAAGGAAGCGAGGAGAGACTTGTCCTGGAATTACTCCGGCCACCTGTAATCACACAGCGACAAGGAAAACTTACGGAGATGCCGCGGGATTAGTTTTCCGTCTAGGCTGTAATCACCCCACAACCACCTCCAGCACGGTAATCAGTGCAAAACCTAATGCTGCGTTAGCTAAAACTCAGGCAATCAACCCCAAATAGAAAACGCTAAGACACTGAGAGAAGAGCAAATGCAGGAGATGGTGCCGGGGTCTCGGAAATTAGTGTTATTGGGGGTGTTGAAATAGCCTGGCCGGGGGTACTGGGCATGAGATGCCTCGTGGGATCCAACCACAACCCTTCCCATCTTGTGTCTTTTGGGTCTTTTTCTGTTTTCATCACTTCTCAGGGGCAATGTCCACAGTCTGAGGTAGCTCCTTGTAGAATTGTACATGGATCTCATTGCACAAAGTGGCAGATTTTAACAACCCTGAGGTGCCGCCACGCCATCTGGATTCAGCATAAAGCAGAATCCGCACTGTCTTATTGCAGGGTCATTTTTCTCAAGTGGCCCCAAGCAGAGGGCTCAAAGCCCTGAGAAGCAGCACGCCCGGCTGCATGCACGGTCTTGCTTTCAGCAAACACAGATCTGTCGCTTGCAACCAGGAGATGGCTCTGCAATGCAGCTGGGCACGCTGCAACCATAGGGATGCAGCACTCACAAACGGTGATTTATCACTTCCCCTCTCCTTCGGGGAGAAAGTCAGGTACTGTGAGCGGCGCTTCTGNGCAAACACAGATCTGTCGCTTGCAACCAGGAGATGGCTCTGCAATGCAGCTGGGCACGCTGCAACCGTAGGGATGCAGCACTCACAATTTGTGCTTTTTATTCTCTCTCCTTCAGGGGAGAAAGTCAGGTATTGTAAACTGCGCTTCTGCAAAATCAAAGATTTTTGCTTTTTTTTTTGCCTTTTTTTCCTTGCACAATCAAGACTCTTGTGCTTTTTTTAGGACAGGACACAGCGATCTTGGTTGGAAGAATTTATATTCCAGACTCTCTCATATTTGTCTTTGCCCCCTCGAGAACTTACCAACAGCTGTAGCACCATCTTAAGAGGAGGTGTGAACTCCCTTCTAATGTCGCTGTCATAAACCACGGAATAAATCCCACATTTTCAAAACCAGACTTTTCTCCTAAGTGGGAGTTTAACTGGCAAAACTCAGGGAAGGAATTCCTCGTGATGAATTACTCCCATTGTGAGCTCAGGTGAAATCAAAGCAGCGCCTGACATATCTTTACTTGGTATTTGCTTTGAATTATGCTGTAAAACAAAAAGAAGAAAATTATAGGCGCTACCTACCTTAAGAGAATTTAAAATGTGGTAACAAATTGCTTGTCGTGCACGTTCTCAATTTTATCCTGCTGTGATAATTATTTCAAAATTTCACAATACTGATTACAGGGAAGTGCTGAGTGGTTTCCTTTCTGTGCGAGAACACTGTAGCGGCAAGAGAAAAAAAAAAAACGCCAATTATTTGGGTTTACATTAATGTAATAATTGACACTTAGCCCGTTTTGCCTGTTTACCCTGTTTTCAAATATTGAGATACAGGCCTGTTGAAATACTGTTTTGCTCTATTTTTACGCCAGGTAAAATCCATCCGGGTGTCACTTCCATGGAGCTACAGTGCAGCACGACCGGAGTAATGCAGCAGTGATTGAGGTCAGTTTGCCCTTACGCACGTGGAGCCTTTCAAAACTCCATTTGTGAGATGCAAGGGCGACGCTTTGGCTTTTTTGCTACCATTCCTCGCTGGGGCTGCACTTTCCTGCTTGGAATTCCCACCGAGGTGCGTGTCCTGCAGGAGCGCACCCTGCCCGTCCCTATGTATCATAGTACATACCGTTCCCTTGCGCTAGGTTTTCATTTGGCGCTCTGATTTATCCGACAGATGCAGGGGAAAGAAAACACATGTAGCTAGAAAAATCCCTACTGACTACACATATGCAGCCGCTAAAACGCACAGGTTATTTCGGTTAACTCTGACATTAACTTGTGTTGGAAATGTTCCCTCCTGGCTTGGCGTTCTCTGGCGGTACGAGATGGCTCAGTGCTTTATTCCTGAGCCTGCTTCCTGCGGTTGTGCTCTCCCCAAACAAGTGTATCTCGGATCTCGGCGCCGACGGCTTGCTCAGAAGATGTGTGCAATAGCTCTTTTTTTGGAGCAGGGTTTTCTTTGCTCTCGCAGAAGTTACAGAACGATAGAGAGGCGCTACAAAAGATACCATTTATTCCTAGTCCCAGAATAGATGCGGGGTGGTGGATGCTTTTCCCTGAAAACTTGGCTTGGATGGAAAATGCTGGTGGTGTTGGGTCCCTGCTTTTCCCCTTATGGTTTCCCCTTAAGGTTAAGGCTCTAATTGATATAATTCAAAAAAAAATAAAGGAAGACAGTAGGGCTTCTTCATTCTACCCCTGCTCAAATACCGTTGAGAAGATCATGTTGATAGTACTGGTATTTTGCCAGTCTTTTACTAGAAAAGAACTGGAACTGGCTGGCCTATAATATGCTTTCATTATTGCTTACATATGTTCATAGGATATGCTTGCACAAAGGGTAATTGCTGTAAGTTTATGTCCATAAAGTGTCGGTATCAGTGATTCTTCAGTAAAGTAGCAGTAATTCCTCCTTCCAGTTAGTGCAGCCTCTTGGTGATGTGGAGGTCTAAGGTGTCTTCAGTAGTTTCTCTGCTCTGTACAGCCAGTGAATATCGCTGTATTTTTCATAATCTAAACTGAAACCGTAGGTATGAGTTTGAAATAATTACATTTTCTGTTCCTTCCCGTTCCCTTTGTAATTTGTATAATGTTTTTTCCCAGGGACAGAAAAGAAGGTCACTGACGATAAAATCAGAAGATGCTGCAAGAGGATCTGTTCTTCTCTCAGTCCAGACCTACAGCTACCTGTACAAATCCAGCAAATTCAGTGGGTTTGCTCTTCAGCCGCATTAAAAGGAGCTCCTATGACATTCATACAGAGATGGACAACGTGCAACACACTTTCAGCTCATCAGAACACAGAAAAGTGGCATTTTACCCTCTTAAAAATACGTTCAAATCGTCCTCGTGAGACGCTACCGCTTTGTATCCGTGCAGACTGCCGTCGCTGGCTGCTCCTTTCATTCTGCGGGGTGCAGAGGTGCCCGTGCGGAGCAGAGCCCCGCCGAAAGCAGATGTTGTGGTTCCCGAGCGCCTTCGGTTCAAGGCAATGTGGATTCTGTGGCTGCCAAAGCTGATGCCCTTGCAAACAGGTACCCCGCAGGTGCGTGCACACCTATTGCTAATGCGCATTTTTGTGTTAAACACCTGCTCACAGATTTACCAGGCTTGCATCCAGGCTAGCAGTTGCCTTTTTTTTCCTGGTTTAGGCAACTATATTACCTAATGGGAAGCATTGAGGCTCTAAAAGTCTTGCTGTTAATAAAAAATCATTCTTGAAACTTTGCCATTTCCATGGCAACTGGCCTGCGTATATTAAGCATTTTGATACAACAGCAATCTTTGATAGCATTGTTAATGTGAGATATCAATTTAATGCACCCATTCTTCATACAGGAGTTTACACGCTTTATCTTTGTGCTGTAATCACGAGAAGCCTTTGATGCTGAATAATGGCTTGATAAGGCAGAGCAAAACAACCATCCGCAGGATGACTTAGTGGGAGCTAAGGAATGCAAGGGGAGCATTTAGAAACCAGCATTTGGAGCCACCAGTCTGTTCCCATTACACGTTCTCATATCCATATCCTTGCCCGGGTCTTCCCGAACCGAGCTTGCAAACAATGTGGACAGTGTATTGGAAACATGAAATATTCCCCTGCCTCCAGCTGTGTTAATGATGTTTCTGCGTTTCTCGGTGTAGATGTTGTTCACGCCATCGGAGGGCAAAGGCTGGGCCGGGGGCAGCCGAGAAGAAAACGCAGCGGTTTTGCAAATAGATTCTGCAAACGGGAGTTCAAAAGAGATGACATCTCCTGTAATTGCAGCTGAGTATTTGGCAGATGAGTGTTTTCTTATTTGTTTCCTGCCAGAAACATATTAAATTACACTCACTGCCCCCAGCTAGTCTTTAAGCCCTTTTGTTTTCTTATTGGCCGGAGTCCCATTCCCGGCAATCCTTTAAATTCCTCCTTTTCCATGCAACTCCCTGGATTATCTATGCAGCTAGAGCGCTCCGTGGCTCCTCATTGCTAGGGCTGATCCCAGGAGCGTCGTTGTTTTTATTGCATTTCACAGACGTGCGCCGAGAGCGGTCCCTCCTCGCCGGAGGTCGGCGAGGAGGCATCTATTTACGTACCTGAAAGCTCCTCTCTGATTTCTGCGCCCCCAAAAGCTCCGTTCTGCTCCTGGCAAGCGGAGAGGAGGAGCGGAGCTCTTGTTGGGAGATGTGAATGAAACGGGGAGTGAATGGAGCTCGTGGAAACGCAGGCGGCTCCTCGGAGCGCGGCCGATGCAGGGAGCTGGGGGTGGGAAGGCACGGAGACGAGTGTCTAATTTAGTGCTTTTTAAACGCCTTGGAGAGTAGCTGTGACTCCCTCTGTCTGCTTCCTCGGAGCTTTCGTGCTTCCGAGCTGTAATCAGTTTTGACTTGGTATAATCTCACCGAAATCAATGGAGACTTTAGAATTAAAATAATTATAGTGCTTAGACATGGGCCCAGATTCTTAATGGTTAGGGAAAAATATGGAAAACTTCTGTAGTTTTCGCATGAGTTTTCAATCCAGAAAGGTATGGAAATTCTGGAAATGTGCCTTTTTTCCACGTACATACACAAATGATGTCACACGACCTTCGTGACCAGCCTTATGGCACAAAGAGCCTGTTATCAGCCCTCAGAAATTAAAATCAGCACGATGCAATCCTTGTCTCTTAAATTCCGGGGCTTAAAATTATGCCCAATGTTAACACAACTTCCATAGGGAGGAGCAATGAAGTGCTATAACTAAGGAATGCAGATACGCTTATGAACTCATTTTCTTCCAATGTGTCATATCCATGATTACTGCCATTCTTTCATTTAGTATTTAAACAATACAAAGAATTATGACTGGAAACTACACCTATTAAAAATGACATTTAACTAAAATGGTTTGGAGTGTTACTACGCTGTTTATTTCTTCTGAAAAGATTCAAATCTGAAACTTGGCAAGATCATTGCTGGCTTGAACAGTTTGAGTTTTGTATTTGTCCCATACTGAAGAATTCTTGAGTGAAAACAGAACAGCCAAGAGCTCAGAGTCGGGGAGACGCGAGGGGAGACGATGCCTTTGTTGTGCTTTGATTCTGCTGTGATAATTCATTTTCAGATTGCAAAACTGTCCTTTTCAATACATTATGGAGGTGGAAAAGAGCCACAGGAAAGGGGCTGGAAGTCTCTTCCAGGCAGGAGCCAAAAAGCAGTGATTACAAACCGAAGGGTAAATCACAATTCTGACAGCTACCTTCTTCTCCCAAAGTAACATATCATCTTATTTTATGACTTGTTCCATCAAACAGCATGGAAGATGCTAATACAAGGTGATATTTGTCACAATACATCACCCTGGGGACTGGCAAGTCTCAGACAGGGAAACAGCTGAGCAAACCAAGTCCCTGAACTTCAGATGGGGATGGGTGCCACTGGTGACACTGAGGTGCACAGGGATGCAGAAACACTGATCAACTGATGGTCTTGCACGGCTGGGTCTGCTGCTCACAGGGAAAATGGCCAAGGAAGGCACCGGTTTTATGTAAGTAGCCTGCAAGACATGAAACATGTTCTAGGGAGGCAGCTCATGCTAAAAACACATTCAGAATGAATTTAGCAAGAGAGAGGGAGATGGTACGTTATAAAATAGGAATAGCAGTTTCATTCTGTTCATGGTAATAATAGACAGGAAAAGAGTTGAACGGTGAAACTCTTGCATATTCTTGAGCTGGATTCTTTGGAGATGCAGGCAGTGAAGTCCCCTTGGTTCCTTTGTCCTTCAGCTCTGTGGTCCCTCGTGCTTTGGTATGAGCAGCTGGTGACAAGGCCAGCGAGGCGGTGGGGACGTGCACAAATGATGCTTACTGTGATCACAGGGTCCTTTCCTCCGCGCTGTTATCTTTGTAAATGCGTGTGCACCTTAGCCCTTCACAGGGAATTTTAGAATTTAGATGTGTGTTAGATGAAAATTATCCATTGTTTTGAGCGGGCAGTTCAATCATGTCCTTTTGTGCCCCCTAGAACGTGCAGTGGGAGATAATTAGCTGCATTCAGCCTTTTCCTGGTGTTCTGGCAGCCTCTCTCCCTTGTGAACACTGATCACTCCTTCACCAGCAATATATGTCACCAGGGAACCCTCCCTTCTCCTGCCTTGCAGACGGTAGGGAGGGATCTCGCCAGCAAGTGCAAGAAGGGAGGGTTGACGCTGTCACTCATATTCTCGTTTTTGTTGACCCCTCGAAAAGCGCTGACGTGGGGGGATAGGATAAAGCAGTGCGAGCTCTTCTGGTATTTGTGTGCGGACAGATGATTTTCTATTCTAATGCTGATTCTTTACTATTGCTCCCGTTGTCTGATACACAAATAGGATCCATCCGACTGTGCAGTGCCCTGGATCATCACCGGAGCCTTCTGCGTAGAAGCATTTCCCAATTCCCACCGGTTTTCACCTCCCCTAGAGCTCCTGCGCGGGGCGGTTTTACCGGCAGCTTTCATGAGTTTAGCCAGCTCGACCTCAAATCACATTTTTTGGATTTCTCCTCCTAATTCCTCTTCCTCTGCTGCTCAGAGGAGCTGTTTTCTAGAGTCTGTATGACTACCACTCTCTATAATTACTCACAGCTCTCATGCAGTTTCTCTAAAGTCACTTTATCCGCAGTGAAGGTATGTTAATTTCTTAGCAGTAAATACATATTAATGTGACCTGTCTCCATCAGCATCACTACTTCCATATTTTAAATACAGATGCTAACGATTTTCAAAGAATGTATTATGTTATACAGTACGCATTAATTATGATTACAGCTAAACAAATCCTGCAATTACATATAGCAAAAATACAGGTTGCGTTCATGAGAACTGGTTTGCCTTTTTTTTTTGTTACGGTGAATCATACCACTTAGGAGACTCTGAAATGAATTTTGAGTAACGACTTGTTGCTTATAATTATTTGTGCAATAATCTCTTCCCATTAGTGTCCAGGTCTGCGGACAGGTTCCTGTGTCCTGTCCAGATTCCTGCCCTTTCTAAGACGTTTGCTCGAAGGAACTCGATGCTGTGAGTGACATTGCAGCCCTTCTGCAGAGCCAGATGTGCAGCCGAGCAGCTCATCCTGCTGGTGGCTCCGTTCTTTACGCGACAGTATAAACAGTTTTGGACACATCAGCCTATAAATATTTCAGTAATAGCAATACCTTCGCCACGTTTATCTAGCGCTTTTCCAACTAATGCAACAGGCATTAAAATGCAGCCGTTAATGGTATAAGACATAGTGTATTGCTGCTTATGTTTCTGTTGTACCTCTAAAACATCTCTAGTCACTGCTAGAGTCAAATTGCCCAATTAATATCTTTAAGGAAGTGCCCAGAGCTGCTTCTTCACAATGTCTGCGGTGGAAAAAAAAAATCATCCCATTCTCATCTGCTTTGTGGTAAATTCTTTGCATTTGGATCAAAAGCAAAATATGCCTATTCAAAAATATTTGAGCCCTTCAGTTACTTCAAGTTGTAATGCGAGGAGGAGACACTCTGCCCTTTAAAGAAAAACTGTGAGGTTTTAATGAAGAGAAGTGATTCAGACATGAATTTTATTTCCTACTGCGCATCATTACAGCCAAATTGAAGAGCAGACACTGAAGATGGAAATTAATCCAGAATACACTGCTTTAATCAAGTGCCTGCTGCATAATTTCCTTTAGGTGGACTTAGCGTTTCCTTGTGCTGTGATCAGGGTGGCTGCAGGCCCTTCCCACGGGAGTAATTTGGGAATAATCCAGACTTGCTCCCGGGAGCTGCTGCCCCTGATGTTGGGGGCCAGCGAGGAGCTCGAGGCAACTTAACTTTGGGAACGTGGGTGCCATCAGCCCTGACAAGGGTGACATTCCCAGTTAAAATCATTGGCTTTGTTGCTTCTGGACGTACGGAAATGAAAGTGCTGGAATTTGGTTAGCCACAGGTTGGTGTGTGCATCCCTCGTAGGTCTTCCCTGGCTGGCAGGCAGCACATATGCCCGGGCACATACACTGTCCATGTGCAAAGCTGTTCCAGGACGATGCAGGACCAAGCAAGAGGGACCCGAGGGACGTGGCTCAAAACGCCTCGGGGTGTTTGGATGGCAGCTGCAGGCCCTGAATGGGAAGAAAAATAGTTGTTTTTGTCTGGGAGTGAGTGGGTGCGTTTGGTAAAGGAAGCACATTATACAGTAACTGCTCATTTGAGAAGTAATTAACCTTCTTATGCCATTTGCATTATTAATGTACTGGAATTATCATAATGTCCTAATGTATCTGAATTTCTATTAGTGTTTTCTCTGCTAAATAAATAAAAGTGAATTCAGTAAAGAGCTGACATTTGTTTTAATTGTTCATCAGAATTCTCTTTTTTTCCCCCCCTTACCCAAAGCCCTGGTAGTTTGTTAAATACAAACCCTTAAATGGATGGCATTTCATGATAGGTTTTGAACCTAATTATATCAAATGTCATAGCATTATTTATTTAAAAGTCTTTTCAAGATTACTGTACAAAGGAAAAATGCGTTTCTGTTCTCTACATGTCCTTAAATGATTCTGTTCAGTTCTTTTAATTTCTGTTTAGCCGGTTCATAAATGCACTCAATCAAGTTTCCTTTGAGAATCCTTAACAGAAACTTTTCTCTGGATTGAGTTAATGTTGTAACTCTCTCTTCTGCTCCCGCTGCTTCTTTTTAAGGTTGTTTATGGCACTGTCTGATTTAATAGATTCCTCCCTAAGTGGAAGACAACAGGTGAATAGAAAAATCTGAGCTTGGCTTAAAATGTGTTTATTTTGATGAGAGAAGGAGCTTATTCCTGGGCGCAGGGTAAGGCAGACCCGGGAGTCAGCGTGTCTCTATTCCACAGGACTTGGACTAAGGAACTAGTGACAAATGAGCCATTTAACTATGAGCTCAGACAAGCTAGAAAGAAAGAAATCGGGAGAGAAATTGAGATACAACAAAAAAAAAATTAAAAAAAATTAAAATGGGTTTTATTGGAAATCCCAAAGTCTTTGTTTTGTTGTTTTGGGAAGCTAAAATTAATATGATGGGGAATTATTTAAAATTGGAATGGAAGTGTTCTCGACGAAAGCAATCAACATAATGATTTAAACCAGTTTTTCAACCAATTAATCAATTTCCCCGAGGACACTGATGGAGGCCCGGCTCTGCTCACGCCGCTAAGGTGGAATTTCTTCTGAATCCCTGAGTTTTCCGCAGTGTGCAAGGTTAGATCGTTCCTTAACGTCTTCTTGGAGCGTCCCCCGGGAGCAGCGTGATTAGCTCCGTAAAGCGGATTTATTGGCACTGGTAGGAGCGGGAGCAGCGGCTCCCTGTGCCCATAGCTCCTTCCCTCTGTGGCCCTGCAGTGTTCAATGGCCCCTGGGCAAAAGTCATGTCCTTCTTGAACAACTCGTGTCTGACTTGAAGTGTTGCACTGAAACCTCAAGCTGTGTATTTTTTTCCCTTTAATTAGTGCTTGTAGAAAGCACAATTAAGACCACATTTTTCAGGATTTTCTTGCATGTGCAGAATATGTTATCTGCATCTATAAAAAACAACTCGGAGATAGAATATCAGCTGGAGGAAACAACACAGGAATGGACAGTTCTTTTCTTTAGCAGTCTTCACATCAGGATTAAGAAGTCATAGATCAAATAAAATTCAAGCATCCAATTCTAACACCTATAGTGCTCAAAGTATTTTAACCATAGTAGGTCTGGGCATCAGACCATTTTATTTTTTATAAAAGTTTACTGAGGTCTTCCATTTTTACTTGTGACATTGCATATAAAGTCAGATTTATTTTGTTAGGATTCTCTAGTCCTTCAAGGTTTGAGCAAATGTCATCCCCCCAAAGCTTTGAATAAGAAGCTACTGCTCTGTGTTGCCGCATTTTGAATGCTACCCTGTTGGGAAAAAAAAGAAAAGACCACAGGCTTCTTAAATAAATAACCTTAGCTACCCTTTACCTTTCAGCTCTAAACAGTTACATATAAAAGTGTTGAACTTTTCACCAGGGAAAAGACTCTCTTCCCAGCTCTGTCTTACGTGACTCTCTGCTTGTTAGAAAATATTAAAAAGATGCCAGCACTAAGCCACTATTGGAAACTACACATGCCGAGAACCGTGGTAACAGATGTTGGTTTAGCTGAAATTTCATGGTTAGGAATAGAAAAATCAGGGGACAAGTTTTATTAGAATATTTGCTAATTATTGCTTAAAATATTCTGCTCGGGAGCGTGTCCTGGGCAAGAATTCCCTTATTCCTGCATTCCTGCCTCCCAGCACACACGGACAAGGTCCAGGCATGGCGGGAGAACTGAAGAGTATTCCCAAGTATTCCCAAGGCGCTTGGATTCTGGGATTGCTTCTCAGCCCCTTCCAACACCGTTTGTAAGTCACGGTTCTTATGCTTAACAATACCCTAAGTGAATTTCCACCCAAATTTACCTTGTCGCGTCATTTCCTTTCCCTGAAATCCAATTATTTTCAGAATTTTTCAATGGGAAGTATCTCTGTAACATCTGAAGCATTCAGACGTTACCAGTGTTTCTGGTAACGTTTTCTCGGGGCTGTAAATGTTATTCTGGGCCGTGAATTCGGGGAACTCATTTTACAACCCTTCCCGATCAACATCGCTCTGTTCTGACCCTGTTGGTACCATGGGGCTGTCAGGGAAGAGCATCCCCTAAGTGTCTTCTAGGCAAATAGAGAACAGAGACATGCATTGTAACACCTATCAATCTCATGTTATTTAATCTAATCCAATGCAGGAATGGATGCAGTACTACAGAAAGGACATCTGCGTTGATCCTGCATCTCCAAAATGCATCGACGCAGGGAAGATGACAATTTTCTGTCAACATAGTTGGGGATAAATGTCTTACCTGTTGCTTGTAAGTCACTGTATCACCATATTACTTCATGTGTTGCGGTTTGCTTACAAAAAGATGGTGCACTGAGAATTCCAGGTGTAATGTGGATCTAAAAATATTTTGTGGATCTAAAAATATTTATTTCCTTTGTGCCGATAACCTGGACTAGTTTCTCTGAAATGCACTCCTCAGATTCCCGTTGCATGAGTCAAAACATCATGCATTTCCTATGGGATGTGCAGATGGTGCTTTGCAGGGACACGGTGTTCTGGCTGCCCCTCTCCAAAGTGAGCAGATTGGGAAGGGGCAGAATAGCTCTCCTTTTCTGCCAGCAGATCCATATCCCCGAGGATACCTGTTTCTTGAGGTGTGCAGATAACTTCCTATGTATCTGGGGGCGCTGACAGGCTGTTTGGTGCATTTTTTCCTTAAGCAGAGCGAGAGAAAACGGGAAACAGCTAATTAAACGTGGAGTTTTCTAAGCAGCCCGCTCCCCTCTCGCTGTCTTTAGGAGAACTGCAAGATTAAGCATATGTATGTGTGTTGCAGGACTGTGGAAGTAACGTTTCCCTGTCAATAGCAATAAGGCAATTACCTTGTCTGGCGGCTTCTAAAAGCCTCACCGGGGATGGAAACCAGGAGAGGTAGGGACTATTCTCAGGAGCTCGAATCGCTTCAGGTTGTTTGTTGCTCCTGTTGTTCACGGCCGTCCTCAGAGCTTCTATTTCAGTCCCTGGGAAAAACAACGTGAATAATGTCATTTGACTAAGAAATCCCTCCTGATACCACGGGGACGTGAGATGTGTTTGGGAGCAAATTGTGAATTTTTGGTACTGAAATTAAAGCCATGTCTTTTTGTAAGCGCCTGCAGATCTCTCAGAGTCAATGGATTGCTACTGTATTTCCATATAATGAAGGTGAGATAACACAGATAGTGCGAAGCATTTCCAATTCCAGGCTGATGGTTTTTCCCCTTCCATGTGATGATTCGTAATGGAAGGGAATATGAACCTTAAAATTTGACTTTTAAAGTATTTTAATTTTAAAAATTTTCTGGTTGACTCAAGGTGATGAAGGGAATTTCCATTTCCACGGCACAAAACATTTTCTGCCTTGTTTGCACCGACAGGAGAAATAGCACGGCTTTCTTTCTTTCTGTTCCCCTTTGACAGCTGCTAAACTTCATTTCCAGCCACAAAGGCCTGTCATGCTTGCTCACTGCCTCTCTGAGAGCGCGCTTAATTAATTAATTAATAAAAGTAAAAGCAAATATTGTTAAACGATCTTGTGCTAAAGAAGCATTAGGTAGTGTAATGCATTAGTGCACTCCATGCTTTTAATATGACATGGTGTGTGATGGCAGAAACGCAGCACCAAACCCTCAGCCCATGGTGAATGTTTGATATCCCATGCGGTGCCTGCAGCCCGTGCTGCACCCAGCAAAACGTGATGCCAGGCTGTTCCAAACACTGCATCCTTGCACAAGGGCAACACTCGATTATTGACACATTACTCCAAACACTGGAATATTCCCAGTCTGAAAATTCCCAGCTGGCTTCTCCTCATAAAATTCCAATCTTATAACCCAGGACTTCAGGGTGATTTAAACGTGATTTAAACATATTTGTGCTACAATATTTGATAAATCCCTAGTAGCAGAGGGCACCTCAGCCCATCTCACTGCTCCTGTTTCCCTCTTGCCCAGCAGTGGGGAATTGGTTCCTCCTCCCCCTTGTTACTGCCGGTTCTGAGTCACCTGCAACCAATTCCCATCAAGCACAGGAGGGGTTTTGTGGGCAAGTAACAGCCAAAACCCACTTGGTACAGGTTTTAGCAATGTATTCATGGGCTGCAGGGGGTTTGCTGTAAAATAAGGAGTTTGTGGCTGCTGGGGCAGGTCCACACGGCGACACAGACCCGAGCGGGCCCTGCAAAGGTAACGGGGTGGGAGGTGTTTCCTGAAAATCTGCCTGTTTCTCCCCGGCATCCCCGTCCCCGTTCGAGTCTGGCTGAGGCTGTGACCTGAGATGCCGTGTTAGGCACTTCAGTAAACTCTCAGCGCGTGATGCTTCGCCACAAAGATAGGGATTGCATTCTGGTGATGGAGAGCCTGATTTCATGCATCTTCAGTTGCTGTGCAAATATTTTATTGTGTTGATTATTCTTGCTAACGTCTCTTCTAACTTTGGAATTCTTCGTGTAGAAAATTTGCTCTTAAGTCTCTGATTTTATTTCTGTAAGGATTAATACATCGCTCAAGGTGGCTGAATCTGACCTATTTTTTTCTCTCTTGTTTTCATATGGGAAAGCTTCAGAATTCCAAGCGTATATTCCAAAAGAATCCGAGATTTCCATGCAGTAGAAACCACTGAAAGATGCTACCTGCATGGTTGTATTGCAGGCAGAGGGGCATATTCCCTGTCAGTGACCAGCAGCGACGCTGGGGTTTGTCCTGCCAGCAAAAAACAAGGGCCCAAAAGCCACAAAATGTGGAAAGGCCAAAACAGGCTGTGAGGAAGTCGCAGGAGGTCGGAGGAGGATGCTGAGCTGCACTGCTTTGGGGACGGAGGTCCCTAAGCCCTGCCTGCCTCCCCTGTAGGTGGGCAATCGTTCTTCTTCCCCAAAATATATATATAAATGCCATTACCCCCTGCCCTGTTTATTTCTTCTTGCTCCCTAATTTACTGTGGTGGTTTTACAGTGCCTGTTTATTATTATTGCCGCATCGGAGTGCGGGAGGAGAATGCACATCTTCCCTTTGATAGCAAAGCCACTCTGCCGTGCCAGGCAACAGCGGAGCCTGCTTCTTCCCTCTTATATTGCTATTTTTTATTTATAGCGCTTTTCCTTCTGCTTTTCTGCCTCGACTTTCTCACCTTGCCCGTGCTGCAAGAAAAATGTGCAGCTGAAGGGATAACCCTCGGTAGAGCTGTGACCCTTAATCAATATTTCCTTATTCCTGCCTTGTAAAAACTTACTTTCCTGGATGGCGCTGCTTGTTCCTTGAAGCTGTGTGGCTCTGCCGAACAGCTTTTCAGCAAAACCCTGCAACAAACTTGAGCAAAAAAAGGCTCGTTATTGATAGTATATATGTTTTTTTTCTCCTTTTTTAATGCATTCGTAAAGCAGCGCCTCTATTTCGGCAGGTTTCTGCTGCTGCCAGGAGGGAGTTGTGGCTCCACCGATTGCGCTGGCTGCTTTACGAGCGCTCCTGCTGCCTGCCTATGTGCAGCTGTATCAAACGTACCTGGGCTGGTACGGATTCCTAAATCACCGGGCAGTAAAAGCTGCTATTTACACTGCCTTGGTGTCGTTTCTCTAAAATATGTATAGTGACTGGTGGTGCAGGCGAAACGCTGCACGAAACACAACTCCTAGAAGGATGCGCTGCATTAGAAGCTGTCCCTCATCAAGGAGGACTTTTTCTGAGCAGCTTCACAGGGATAACCTAGTTTTGGATCGCTTTAGAAGGCCAGGGGAAGGGCTTGGGGTTCCTTTGGCTGCTGTGGAGCCCCGTGGCACCTTGCAGATATCATCTTTGGTACCTGAAAGCAGCGTTGAGGATGTTCTGCCATAGGAAACGTGCAGAAAACAAACACGTAAAAAACAAGAACCTGTAAAACCAAACATACAGAAAACAACTTTGGTGGCAGCCGGACTTCCAAGCTCAGTAGTTTGTCAGGGCACCTATGGGGGAGCCTCTGCAGTGGGTAAATGCTGGATTTATAAGAATGTGCCAGACCTGTTGCGCTGCGGATACCCTGAATTTTGCACGTAAAACTTGTGATGGAGTGCGTGTAATAAAACCCTCCCCCATATTTCCCTGTGTTGGTTGAAGTTTCAAAAACATCAGTAATGCTTTTATGAACTGAAGTTAAAATGTTCTTTTTTTTTTTCTTAAAAACAGAAACAAACAAAAAAAAACCCAGAATTTCTATTGCTGATGTCTTGTGCTCAAGTCATGTACCCAATGTAAAAAGACTCGTCCCCTGCCCTTTGTGTGTCTAATTTGTCCTTTAGGATAAAAACATCCTTTCCCGGAGCATTTCCCTGACACTTGCAAACTTCCAAGCTGGATCCCCAGAAATAGGCAGCAACCTGACAGGAGAAAGATGGATCTGTGTGTGTCTGGATCTGCACATCCATCTCATGTGACGTGTCTGCAGATCCACAACCCACAGATGGGTCTGCACCTCTGTCCTGAAGTCTGGAAAAGCTGCACTAACTTTCTCTTTAGCTGCTTTATCTCTGGAGACATTAAGATCCTTAAGTGACCCAAAGCTGTACACAAACTAGGCTGTATTTGGAGAGCATCCGCCACAACAAAGTGGATATTGCTTTATGATGAGTATGTTGAAAAGGGCCAGGATTTAACTGGCAACCACTTTAAACTAGAAAACTACAGGTTGGAGGTCATGAGTGTTTCTTAACCCTCCAAGAATACAGTGAAAGCCTTTTGGACTCATTTCTCAAGCTCGCTTTGCTCTGCGAGAGGTTCGGGATGTGCTTGTTCATCCCTTCTGTGATTATTTACATTATTATTGCACCGGCGTGAGGCGGGGGGAATGTAATCTACAAATAACAACGGAATATGAAATACAGCAGCAATAAACGCAAGCGGAAAAGATAAAAATACACTTGGGATTAGCCTAGTTAGAGAGGGTTTGATTATAGAATTGCTGCCCTTAAATATGTTTTAGCCTTTCTGATCCATTGAGAAAGTATCCTCAAATGTTATGCATGCAAGAATCACCTGGAATATGAAAAAAAAATTATTTCAGGTTCTCAGTGATAGGGATAAGGCAGTAAATTTTTAACTTGCTCTGTGAACTTGAAGAGGGTATTAGCTATACCTTGCAGTAGCCATGGAATGGCTCATAGGAGTGCAGTAAAAACACACAGCCAATTATTCTTGTCCCTGTTAAACCTTTTCTTGCTGTTCTCACAAGTCTCCTTTTGTGACTAATCCTTCAGGCTGTGTTCCAGACCATCCCGTGTTCCCAGGAAAACTCGGGATCCCTCTCAGGATCTTGCTTCCTACGACCTGCAGCAGAAAGTGGCCATCCAAGAACACCAAGGATGCAGCGTTACCTTTTTCCAAACTAATTCTGCAGGTTAAAAGCAGTTGCTGGTTCAGGTGTCCATCTGCAACACTGGACCTGGTTTCTGACACCTCCTGTCACTGCAGGACTGGTAACCACCACATTTTAATATTTACTCGGAAATAATATTTACTCGGAAGGCAAATTACGGGAAGCAGGAGCAGGATGATCTCAAAGGCGAGCTCAGCACATCGTAATATGCGAGTGTACGTAGCACTCTAAAATCAAATGTCCCATCATTTGGGTGGAAAATTCCTAGCTTAAGCACCTATGGGAATCCTAGAGCTGATAATCGTGGAAATGGTATGTTGGAGTATAAACAAACTGGTGTAACGAGGGGATTAGAACAACTTAATGCAGATTTTTTTTTCCCCAAAATGTTAAGATTATGGCTTAATCTTATAATTCAACTGCAACAGCAGTTTGGAAGAGCAGGAATTGAAATCAGTTTGTTTGAATGGCTTAATTGTTTTACTTGGGGACAGAATACATCAGAATGGGGTGTGATGTTGAAACCACTCCTCAGTCTGAGGATCTGCATAGCACGTTTAATTTATACTTTTTAATATAAAGCTCCTTTCAAAGTGTGTTGTATAGAGCTGTTAAATTAGCAGCTGCCCCATCTTTTCTTTTTTTATTGCCACACTGGAAGGAGTGGGAATGTTACCAATGACTTCTCTACTCCAGCCCTGACGAGATGTTGCATGTTGTGCTGAGAGCCTTTTCCTATCCTAGCTGGAAAGACACAGGTAACCACGAGGAGCTAGAAATACGAAACGAGAAAGCCTGAAATATGAATGTACCTCCGCCAATATTGCTGCCGTTTCAAGGGAAAGGAGAACGTTTCAGTTAGAAATGAGTAGTAGCAATTTTGTAACCCCGAGCTTGGTTACTGATGTGCTTGCTTAGGAAGTTGCTCTTTTTGGTAAATAATGCTATTAGACAGAGGCTATTCTTTTCACTGTTAGGTTATTAAACCTGGATTAGAGCAGCCTTCTGTGCTCAAGAATTGCTCAGAATTTTTCGTGTTTTGCTGTGTGCTTCACTACACCAAAGCAGACGCTGTCTTAGGCGGTGAATAGTTCTACCCGTTGCAGCAAACTGGCAGTTTTTGAAGGAGAGAGATAGGAATGAAATGAGAACAGAAGGGGAAAAAATTGAACTTTAATGAGACTATTTGTGGTGTTCGGGTTCAGCATCTATTATAAACACTTTCCTGGATGGGGATTTGAATTTGTTGACACTATTAGTGGATTTACTTGGACCTACAGACTATCGAGTGAACATGAAATGGTCTTACTTGGCTTTTCCATCACACGCTGCCAGAAAATGTGCTTTTTGTGCTACCTTGTGTTCCTGTGTTGTGTTTGACTCTGGGGAAAAGTAAAATAAAGAACTTGACTTTTCAGTCCTGGAATTTCTGGAGACAGGAGTAGTGTATCATGCAGCCGTAATGCCCTTTCATGCAAGGACAGACCTAAAACCATAAAACAACTGCCTAACTAGATAGTTAAGAATAAGTTGAGGTTTCACACGTTCTGTACGCTTTCATGCTGCGTATTGGTGCTTAGTGTGCTAAAAGTTTGATGCCTCTTTTGCTGCTTTCTTCTTTCCTTCCCAGGGTCAACCGAGTGGAGCTGCAGCTCATCCGAGGACAGTGTTAAGGGAGGTCCTGCTTGTATAAGGTAGGGGAAAAGCTGCTTCCTACACCAAATACCACATGTGAGTAATAGCAGATGGATCTAAACGTTGCTGACCGTGTCAAAGATGCAAGTTGTTCCTTTTATCTCCAATAAGACGTATAGTGTTATGCCCCCTGAGGGAGTTCTGTTCAGGGAATGGTTGGCTAAATGACAAAGCACTTGGGAACTGAGCTCATCAGGCTTAAGCAGACAATTTTGTGCTTTCTGCCTTTTTTTTCTTCCTGTGGTTCTTTTTTGTTAAGTTAAGCCCTTNTTTTTTTTTTTTTTTTCCTTCCTGTGTTTCTTTTTTCTTAAGTTAAGCCCTGCCTTGTAATAAATACGAGATTTTAGTTTAGCACTACATCTAGACTATGAACCGCTGCTAACAGTGGGTAAGGCTTTTCAACCCACTGATTTATAAATCAAAGCAAGCTGCCTCTAATCTTGTAATCTCGATAACTTTCCTTGCTCCATGCTCAGTGTCAAGCTCCGAGCTGTTCCAAACCCAATTCCAGCTCTTTTCCCAGCCTGGGAACCCTTGCTTGTGTTGGGTTGTCCTTTGGCTTTGCCAGGGTCAGAGCAGTGCTGCCTGGGTGCAGCGATGTCCTCACCCTGGAATGTCTCCTGGGAGGTTCGGGCACTAATTCCTGTCTAATTTTAAATTACTCTTCAGAATGTCTTTTTTTTCTTTTCTTTTTTTTCTTTCCCATCTTGACAGCTAATTAGTATATTTTGTGGTAATTTGTTTTGCAAACTGAGTAAAATATTTCTCTTCGTATTCGTTCTCTGTCGGGCGGACCATGTTTATTTTCCCTTCAAATGCACCCAGCGATACCTTCATTTTGTCTGCGTCTGAGACTTGATCTTTTCGGGGAAAATAAGGCCTAGCATATGGCTATAGGATTTAAATAAGTGTAGTAGAAATCAAATAATCCGATTTATGCGTACCAAGATAAGCATTAATTAAGCCAAACATGTGAAAACTTGCTGGTAGTCAATTTTTAACAGCAATAATCTTTCTCAAAGTTATATTTGGCAGGCCTGTCTGCCCTGGTGGAGACGTAAGCGTGCTAGGAAGCGGCCAGCTATGGGGAAAATGGATTTTAAATCAATTCTGAGTAAACAACCAGCCCTTCAGAAGGCAAATACTTCAGGCGCGACCACAGTGGCTTCACTTGGTATCTGTAACGAGTTGTTGTTTTGGCTGGTGCCCCGAGAAATGAATGATTAGCCCATTAATCCACTGCACCAAAGAGGCTCCAAATGCTTTCCTGGGTGTGCCCAGTGACCACTGCGAATCATTATCATTAGCTGAATGAAGGGTCCCTTCTGCTCTTGCGTGAATATGTGGTAAATAATTCAGTCAATATGGTGTTTCTGGCCAAAGCTGTTAATTGGCAATTAGTGTTAGGGAAGCTGGAGCATCAGCTAGGGTGTACGGGTATACCTGGCCTCCTCGGCTTGGGCATGGGCATGAGCTCTAGGTCACCTCACTGAAACCCTGCAAATGTTCCTCTGGCACAGAATTACTGACCCCACTTATTTAATATCTGACTAGATAAGAATCCGGAGCAAGGGATGGAGGGGTTAATACACTTCTGAAGGGCCCCTGTTATATTAAACTGGATGCTGCTGCTGTTTTTTCCCCAAACTCTCAAAAAGGCAAGTGATATATCTCTAACATGACATCTTACATTTAGATGTAAAAGGTCATTTATCTCTTTTTCTCTCAGTAAGTGAAAATTTATTCACATGTCAAATCTTTCATGTCAGGGAGAATCCAGATTGTGGACTCAAAAGCTTTTCATGTCATGTTTCTAATTAGGTTAGTGACTCATTCTCATGAATAATAGACCGGGCCGCATATTAACATCCGATCCAGCTGAGTCATCAATTTCCAGCAAGCCTTGGCAGCAGGAACTTGCGGAAAGGAGTCGGAAGCTGCAGCCTTTTCCCAACAGCTGGTGAAGCTCCTGGAGTGTCTCTGGATACTGAAGCTGCCCAGCGAGTGATTGGGTTCAGGGGCCACGTTTGGGAGGTGAATGAATTTGATTAAAATCATAACAGTCGGTTTCTATAAAGGACTTTGGAGTCAAGACCGAAAATTTTCCCTTAGTCCGGGTGCAAATTAATTTCCTTTATGGTGTGTGGAGGAGACGGCAGCTGTCAAGGTTGTGAAGAGATTGCAGCTCTGCTCCTGAGAACCTGGTTTCTTTCCCATCTGGAAATGCTGCACTAAGAAGGGAGCAGCTAATAAATTATTCCAAAGGCTTCAACCTGTTCGGGTGAAACAGCTTCTGACCGTGGGGCCGTGGCCTCGCTCGCGGGGAATATTTTGCAGTATTCTCCCAGCTCCCTTATTGATATGCTGGGTGGGACTGCTGCGGATGGAGCTGGGATTTTGTTTGTGATCGCGCTGACAGTTATTGTCAAACAGCTTCGCTCCATCATGGAGTGTTCATCACCAATTAGTCATTTGACAGCTGTAATTTCTCAGGGCTGTGGATCACTCTGCTAACTGTAAATTATCTCAGAAGCGTCTCCTTTTCCCACCGTTGTCTGTTTTCCAGCACCTGGTTCACTGCAGGCCTGCTGGCCCTGGGGTGTACGTTTTGCTATTTTATTTTGTAGGCGGAATGATATTTTCCTGTCGCTTGTTCCTCCCCGTTCCTTCTCCAAAGGATGCGGCTCCGTAAGCCGTGTGTGTGTGGGAGCAGAGAGGAGGATGAACCAAACCCCTGCTGCTCTGTGCCAAGGTTTTCTGCCTTCTCAGATGCTGTTCCATTGCCACATCTGCTGGCTTCCCTGTGCTAGGAGAACCTGTGGGAAAAATGAAGCTTGGATGTAGCTTCTGTCAGACCATATCAGAATAATCAGCTCTGAAAAAGGCAGGTACCGCATGCTTGATGCTCCTCTTGTGCGTGTGCACTGCGTCCTGCATCCCTGCCGTGTCCCGTTGCAGTTCCATCTGTTATAAAGCACTTCACTGGAGATCTAGTACTGTCAAAATGCCTGGGACGTGTATGTAAAACGGGACATCTGTGACCTGAATGTGTGCAGGCCCTGCTTGTTCAGCTCAATCTCACCATGGGCTGACTGTGCACGTACAATTGTGCACGTCGGTGAGGACCTTGAGGTGCGACGGAATGGGAAAAGTCACCAACACTTCACCGGGATTCGGAAAGACCCCTCTTAAAATACTGTTGTCCACTTTGTAATGCAAGGGCAGGAAGAATGTGAGAATACTTGAATAAATTAGGGCTGTGCCTTCAGGATCAGAGCTTGGAATGACGGGCTGGACTGCACGGGTTGTACCAGAGTGAGCTGGACTGCACGGGCTCACGTCCAGCTGGCCATACAGGACTTGCCCTGCTGTTTGCAAGGTGGGTAGGGATGGTTTTCTACCTATAAACTGGGTTTGTACGTATGAGAATAACATGCACACACTTCTGCATCGCTGAGAAGCAGCATTAACACTGCTCTCCCACGTGCCTGATGCCCCTTCTTGGAGAGGGTGCCGTAAAGGCTCGCTTGAGAGAGCGGGGAGCCCCAGAATTTACCTGCTTGGGGCCCACTCGTGCACACTTGGTACAAGCTCCACATTTACCTGCAACTGAGCTAGTTAGGGAGCTGGAACATTCAGCTCCTGCTAGCAACTGGAGTTAACGGAGATTGAAGCTCCCCTCAGTTTGCAGAGATGGTGGCCGCTGCTCTTCAGCAGGTACAACCTCTCCAGTGTTGGTTTTGCATCTGTAGGGACCGTTTGGGAGCTTTTTGTATTTACTAATACCCACCTGCAGGTTGGTTGCTTCTTCTGTCCTTGGACAAATGGGTGAACCANATCGCTGAGAAGCAGCATTAACACTGCTGTCCCATGTGCCTGATGCCCCTTCTTGGAGAGGGTGCCATAAAGGCTCTTCTTCTGTCCTTGGACAAATAGGTGAACCAAGTCCACGGAGCTTAGGAGACAAATCGTTCCAAAGGTGCCAGCAATTCTGTGCCAACACCTGGTGACTTTTGTTGATCAATGTCAAAGAAAAGATGTATATTTGTGCTTCATTTGTGTTTCTTTTTTTTAATCACTATTTAAGGATTATCTGTGACAGTTGACTTTCTGTTTTATTACATCTTAAGCTACGTTGCTTTTAAAGTACTTTGTAGAGATTAGCAAATAGAGTAACGTGCTCAACATGAAGGTTAACATTTTAGTTTGCGTTGAAGCAATGATGATTTCAAGAAAGGACGCTTGCTTGGAACACTTGAGTGAAGTAATTTTCAAAATCTAGACCGAGATCTCGATCTTATTTTAATTCTGGTGTATTTTGCCTGTGACTTTGTAGTTTGCCTGACTGCATTTGCCCTAACTTTAGAGCCTGAACTGATGATTTGCTTTGCTTTGCCTTAGCAATCAGATTTCTTTCTACCTTTGTTCCTTATCGGGGCAGGGATTTGTGCAGGGTTTTCTTTTCACTGATGTCCCTTTTGCAAAGAAGAGAAGAAAGTTCAGATGCGCAGAATAATTAGTGAGAATCAAAGCAAGAAATTGTTTTGAATAAAGGTGAAGAAATGGGAACCCTTCGAACAGAGAAAGGTGCATTAAAGCCTCTCGTATTCCATATGGATCTGTAGCACTCTGAATCCATTGATATAGCAGATCTTGAAGGAAGAGGAAATTCTTAACACATTTTGCAAAGAAGAGATATTCAGACATTTTCCAACTGAGGAGAGGGTTAAGAGGGAGGGATATCTCTTTCTAGGAAAAAAACAAATTTTCCTTGAAGGAAAAGCAGTCAAAGGAGAGAGCCTGTATTACAGCCCAGATGGTTCTTTTTGCTGATTTGAAATGCAAGATTTCGAGCTCAACTTCAGAATCATTACAAATTTAAGTAGTTAAATACAGTGCCCAGCCTTGGATGGTGCTGGTGGGGTTGATGCCATCACCGTTGGGGAGGAGGAGGGAGGATTATTAAGGGCCTGAGATGGGCGACGCTGTCTCCTGGGTGAGGTATTTCAAAGCAGTATTGAGCTGCCCGCGATCAAAGTCACTTGTACGTGCAGAATTTCCAGCTCCAAAGCTCTAGCAGGCTGCAGACCTCATGCAGGAGGCAAGTTTCAGAAATATTCCTTTTCTGAAGGCAGCAGAAGAGCCAGCATTGATCACCCTCCTGCAAAAGCGGAGGCGACCGAGGTCCTAACAAGGCGCGCGCTCTTGATCTGCTGAAAATCTGAGACCAAGAGAAATGATTGGTAACATCAAAGCCAAGAGTCTCTTGATGACCGGCTCCAGAAAGACAGAAGCTCCTCAGGACAAGAGAATTTTAATCATCTCAACCTCAAATTTTGGAAATGGGTGAATAAATTACGATCAATTCGTGTCTCTTAACTGCAGCTGATATATTTGGCCATGTTTTGGACAGTACAGAAATTTGAAGTCCCCTCTTCAAGAAGAAAGCTCATCACCTCGTATTCTCCATAGTGTGTGCATTGCACACCATGCATCGCTCGGTAATTAGTGTCTTTGCTAGAAAGCATCAGCCAGAACACTTTATTTTGCTGCTCTTGCACTCTTTTGCTATGCAAGCCTTGCGAGCCTGCAACATATGGCATGGCTATATTGTCCTATAAAGAAGGAAATAACTGTGTATGACTTTTATTTGGATGGGAAAAGCTGGGGGAAAAAAAAAAAAAAAGTCCCAAGAGTTGCTGTTCTCGAGCTAAAAGCCAAGGTGTTTGATGTGATGTCAAGGACTGTTGAAATATGTAATTCATTCCATCTGCTGCCTTCAGCGCAGGAGAGCAGCGCATCGGTGCCAGCTGCGTGTGCTGCAAGGGGGAGCGGGGAAGCCTTGGCATTCGCTGTGCGTGCTCGGATCCTCGCGGAGCATCAGCCAGACACAATTCCGTGTGTGCCTTTTCCTCCCTCCCCGTCCCCTGCGCCCGGCTTTGCCTGATGGGCCAAGCTCAGGGGAGGCTGCCGAGCTTGAGAACTCAACGCTCGTCCATCCAAGCTGCTGCTCGCGGAGTTCCAGCAATTCCCACTCGCTCGCCGGCCTCCTGTCACCGTCCGCCTCGGAATCGGGTAGCTCTGCTCTGCTGGGATTGGTATCGGGGAGGTTGTGTTCCTACCGTTACCCTTAAGCTCGTCCAACCAGGCCCTCCTACTAGCTATTCGGAGTCTGTAACTAACAGCGAGCACCACGATCCAAACCATTTCGTTATGAAATGAACTTGTTTTTAGCAGACAAATCTTAGACTGTGTTTCTGGCTCAAGCACAGCAGCCTCATTCTCCAACGTTGGGAGATGACGGGTTCAAACATCAGCCTTGGTAGGCAAGGAAGAGCAGTTGACTTGATCTCTCGTGTTCTTTGGCCCCATCTCATCACCCCCAGGAGATTTTCCAGGGTTTCNCTCAGGGGAGGCTGCCGAGCTTGAGAACTCAACGCTCGTCCATCCAAGCTGCTGCTCGCGGAGTTCCAGCAATTCCCACTCGCTCGCCGGCCTCCTGTCACCGTCCGCCTCGGAATCGGGTAGCTCTGCTCTGCTGGGATTGGTATTAGGGAGGTTGTGTTCCTACCATTACCTTTAAGCTCATCCAACCATGCTCTCCTACTCGTTATTTGGAGTCTGTAACTAACAGCAAGTACCACGATCCAAACCATTTCTTTATGAAATGAACTTGTTTTTAGCAGA
>VWPW01031460.1:0-27942 GCA_013389825.1 Crypturellus undulatus | reverse complement strand
CACCCAGCTCCAGCCGAGCTGGCGTCGCTTCCTCGCGCCGTGCAGCTTCCCGGTCAGCTCCTGCTCCAGGGGAGCTGCCAACTGCTGGGGTTGCTGCCCCAACACACACTGCTGTCCCCAACAGCTTCCTCTGTGGAAACATGGAATATTGCCTGGACGTGACTTAAATGTGCTCCGAGCGGGTCAGGCTCCCGCTGCACGTGGAGGGGCTCTTGGAGGTGTGATGAGCGGGGCTTTTTGCCTGGGCTCAGCCTGGGTGCTGCTTATATTGCAATTACTGGCTGTTTCTTCGGTGTTGATCACCTCTCCTGGGAGCAGAGAGGTGGCCGAGGTCTGTGTGGTCCGCAGGAGCCCTACGCTGCTGCCTGGGGACTGCATCTGCAGCCAGGGACTGGTGGCTTCTAGTGGCACCAGGGAATGTCCATGGTCCCACTGCAGCCCACGGGGCTCTTTGGGGGTGAGCACCCGGGAAAAAGGTCACCCAGGAAGGGCAGTCTTGGAGGTGGCAGCTGTGACTTTCAAGGTACAGAGCGGGCACCGCTAAGGGTGCAAGTGGCCTCGCAGTGACACTGGTGACACAGCTGGTGACTTGCGAAACTATATAGGGCATTTTGCATAGCTGCAGATGGCTCCGGACGGGAACTGGGAGTGAGCACGTGGCTCCTCGCCTTTCCTCCCAAGCGCAGACCTGGGGCACAGGGCTATAATCCTCCTCTCTTCTCCAGTCCCCGTGTCTGCACTGACTTGGCCGGTTCCAGTTCCCATCTCCTTCCCACGCCAGCGGGATCGGGACATCCCAGGTCATACGAGTGCCCTGGATATAGTCGTGGTGCCGGGGGGAGCGGAGCCATGTGCGGGCGAGCAGGGTTGGGTAACGCACCCATGAGATGTCAGTGCAAAGCTCACGTGGGGCCGCTCCAGTGGGATCCGGGCTGTCAGGCACAGGGAGCAAGCAGGGAAGGCAGCAGAAATGCTTCCCGATGGCCCCATCCATGGAGACCCGCAGTCCTGGCTTGGAACAGCTCCTCGTCCAGCACCGCACGTGCACCAGGACGGGCAGCAGCCCGTGTGCTGCTTGAGGCCTCCGGTGCTTCTCGCTGGCATCCATGCACCTGAAGTCACTCCTGGGTCTGTTCCCATCAGTAAAATGGGGGTGATGGCACCCATCCTCCTGGAACGGAGATCTGCTCTTGGGAAGCATCACGGATTGGCACCACCAAAACCCTTCAGCGCTGGCGCTGAGCAGCGATGGCCGCGCAGGGCGATTTCCCCATACGAAACCGCAGTTTCCTTTCAGCGAAAACTCCCAAAATACATCCCGGTGACGTAACTACTACTCGGGGTTCTCGTGCCGGGCTGGGTGCCGCCGAGAGCTCCAGGAGCAGAAGCCGGTTTGCAAACTATGGGAGAATAGCAGCCCGGAGCTTTGGAGATGCTGAGGCTCCTCTTCCGCAGCAAGCCGAGGATCCAGGAGGCAAGTGTCTAGCTGCTAAACCCAGCCCCGTGCTCTGCGTGCAGCTCCGGGCTCTGTCCGTGCTGCAGGGCGAATCGCCTGACCTTAGAGAGGCCGTTTCCACTCCTAATTAACAACTTCTGCTTTGGAGACGTTTCTCGTGCTCGAACTGTTCTCTAAGAAATGCCTTTCCTGGGTGCTGCCAGAATTCGGGAGTGTTTGGGGACCAAAGCATGTGTGAAGCAACAGAAATTAAAACAGCTTCTGGTTAGTTGTTGATGTTGATGAATAGGAAGCTAAATGCCAAAAGCGTAATCTGTTCCTAGCTCTTGCAGGGTTTTTTTTTCTTTTTTTTTTTTTTCCTCTTGCGTTCAGATATGACTGTATCAACCAGCAAAGTGACAAAATGTGAGCAAAAACAAACCTGTCTCTTGGCTTCTGGCTTGTTAGATTCTTCCTCCAAAAAGGGGAAGAAGTGGGAGAGGGGACTTGTATTTTGAACTTGTCTTGGAAAGAAGCAGGTCCCCAGCCCTGCTTGGGGGTGACGGGGCTGTGCGTGCGGTCGGAGGGCAGAAGTTGTCCCCTCCTCTGACTTGCAGGAACTTCCTGACTTCAAACCTGCCTGGGGGACAACTTGGGGGTTGCATTTTCAGGAGCAGCAACCTTCATTTCCCAGTTTTGCAGGAACTTGTGTGATCCCCTTGGGAAGCTGCAGGAGGGGGTCCCTCCGAGGGCATCCGTGGGATGTCCGCCTGCTCACAGAGCGGATCTGAGCTGCTCCTGGCCCCAGGGGAGAGCGGTGGGAGGAGGCGAACACCATGGCTCCCTCTGAGCTGATTCAGTCCTTCCGGAGCTCAAATCAGTTCAAATTCAGAACTCCAGCATCGCTGCTCGCCCGCGGCGCCTCCCTCTCCTCCAGCCTTTCTTTTGCCGCCTTCCCCTTGTCTCTCCCCAGCTCCAGCCCCACTTTGGGACCGCCAGGAGTAGCTGCAGCTCTGCCCTCCCCACTGACGTCCCCAGAGCTGCAGGTCCCGTGTGCTCGGCCTTGCTGAGCAGCCGCTCTGAAAGAAACAGCAGAAATTGCTGCTGCCCCAGCCCCTCGCATCCCTCCTGGGCGCAATCACATGAGTTTTATCTCATCTGCAGCTGAAGACTTGAACTTCTTGAGGAAATGTTTCAAATCTGATTTGATTTGTATTTTATTTTGTTTTACTTTATTTTCAACTTCAGTGCATTCTCACAAAACCAGCGGAAAAAAGCACCTGGGATAGCAAAAAAAAAAAAAAAAAGACCAAGCTTGGAGGGCCAGAATCTGACCTTCCAAACACTTGTTTCTTCCCTTAAGTCTTGAGTTTTGGGGAGGAGAGTGCCACATCCTAGGTGAAATATGGCTCTTTCCTCAGCTCCTTTTACATGTTTCTGCATCTCTCCCTGTATGGCTTCATCGAGTGGGTTCCTCTGGGCAGAAGCGCTGCCCGAAATTGCATCCCGAGGAGGGATGTGTGTTGGGATGTAGATCGTTTTCCCGGTCCTGCTAAAGCAGCTCATTGGGAAGCCCTTAACGGGGACCGGCAACTGATGCTCATTTGTTCTTCCGCAGGCCAAATCAGACATCACCTGGTTAGAGAAAGAGCTGGTGCTCCCGGCAGACCAGGTAAGACCCGCGTGGACGCGGATGCCTGACGGGAATTGTCACCTCGTGCCCTGACGGACAGTTGGCCGTGTGGGCAGCTTTGGGGGGCACCTCGCTTGTCGGCACCGACGTCGCGTTCCTGCCGCGCGCTTGGCCCGTTGCCGCGAGGTAGAGACGCTCGTGCAGAAAGCGGCTCTTAGTCACTCGCCCACGTGATGCCCCCGTCCTGCCTTCGTCCTCCTCCTCTTTCCTCCCAGCCCACACCCCTTCCTGTACGATGATGGTTCTTGTCTCCTTCTGCGGCTTTCTGATCTTGTCAGCTCGCTGCGGCTCCGGGCTCCTAGAGGCGAGCACACGCAGTTTGGATTGCTTTTGGATTGCTTTTTAAGGGATTTTTTGATTGCTTTTTAAGGGATTTTTGGATTGCTTTTTAAAGGCTTCTCTCCCCTATCTGGGTAGCAGAAGATGCTGCCTTTAGCTGGGCCAAAATCCGCCAGGTCTTAGAGAAACAGCTCCAGGTGCCCATCCTGGATGGACTGAGCAGCTTAGAGCTGCCTTGTGGTGGTGCTGCTCGTCTTCGGGCTGCAGACCCGTGGGATCCCCGGTCACGGGGACTCTTTGGGGACGCAGGAGGTGTCAGGAAGGACGGAGCCTCCTGCAGACGCCCCTGCTGCGCGGGGCCCAGCTGGCGCTCCGGCATTCAGTCATTTGCTGCTTTCGTTCTGGGTTATCAGCGATCGCGGTGTGGGGGTGGAGGAGACCAGACAGTCACGAGCAGTCAGTCCCTCTGCGCCCAAATCAAGATCCTCTTTGCAAACTCTGAGCTCCGGAGACATTCAGAAACCCGTGTGACAGGGCTGGGGGGAATGTCAAGGGTGATGGGGTGGCCTCTTACTCATTTCAAGGGGGTTCTTTCTCATCTGCACTTTCGGGGGTGTCACTCTGCAAAATAGCTTTCCTGACCCAGTGAAAAGGTCAGGGGGAAATGCAAGTCTGGAGGGGGATGGAAGCAATAGGGTTGGTTTAGAATTTTTTTTTTCTTTTAAAAACAAGGAACTTAAAGACCTCGTGTCTGTCATGGCAATAAATGTGAAAAGCAGTGGGATCAGAATGTGTCTGTTTTGGAAACACCTTTAAAAATACCTTACATGGGGTTCCCTAGCATGGGGAACGTGTCCTGTCAGGCCCGGGATAAAGTGAAATCACCCAGCCGGACATCCTAGAGTGGATGCGATGGCTGAGGGCTTTCCCATGGGATGGTGAATCCCCCCATGGGTGATCCCGCCATCCCATGGGATGGTGAATCCCACCATGGATGCCCTACTGGGCAGGTGTGGGGGCAAAGACACGTGCAGCATTCCAAAGTGCTGCCAGGCTCCTGCGTGGTGGTTGGTTTGCTCTCCTCGTCCTGTTCTGAAGAGCGAGCGACTTCCCAGGATATTTCTGTTGGGCAAATGCCCCGTGCCACGACACTGGATGAAGTCAGGCTGCTTGAAACAGCAGGACCCAGCTTTTGGCAGCAAGCATCTTGTCCCAGCCAGGGAAACCAAACGTGAGCAAGGAGCCACAAGGTGTTTTTCTTTTTCATAAAGAAAGAAAAAAAAAAAAAAAAAAAAACACACGCAAAAAAGCCCCAACCACAAGCGCTGCTGCTGGGGAGTGGGAGTGTTGAACCTGCCTCCCCGTGCGCCCGCGGCCGCACTGCGCATCTGCCAGCGGCGCTTTAACCACCTGCGTCTGCTGCGTCCCGCGCCCGCGCAGCCTCGCGGGAGCCCCCGGCGCTCGCGCTTCCCGGGCGATGGTGATCGGCATGGGAGGATGGAGAGGGACCCCAAGCTGCCCCGCATCTGCGCCTTCCTCACGCTGTGGCTGCAGAGGAAGCAGCGTGCGAAGCCCTGCGGCCTCCCGCGCCCGGCGCCCGGCCCGCTCTCCAGCCCGGTCAGTACGCGGGGATGCGTGGGGTGAATGGCTCCTCCTCGGGCGCTGCTGCTTCCCGTGGAAGTGTCTGGGGATGGAAATCCTGGTTTTGCTTTTTTCCTGCTTTGCTCTTGTAATATTTTGCTTAGTGGTGTCACTGTAAGAAACTTCTCTTGGTGCAAGCCGAGCCCGATGATGCTGCACATCAGTGACATGCAGGGGCTTCTGCGCCCCAGAGGGCTGCTAAGCTGTAGGGTCTGGTGGCCAGCGCCAGAACTGTCCAATTGCAAGTTCCTGGCTGAGGAAACCTCCTCCGTATCGGAACAGGGCCATCTCGGAGCTCGTTCTCAGCAAGCCATGGGCAGCGTCTCCGTAGGTGCCGCTCCGGGTGCTGCTGCGGCGAGCCAGCAGGTTCCCCATGCAAATCTCGGCCTGCCTGGAGAGCGCAGCGTGGCCACGGTTAAATACCCTGGCTCTTGCTGTCAACCGGGGCAAGGAGTCTGCTCCGCTGCGCAAACACGCCGCTCCGCAGCTGGGGAGGAGCTGTGGGAGATGGTGGTGGGTCTGCGGGTGACAGGTTCCTCCACAGGACTAGGTTTAGTTGATCCCAGGCAGCCCCTGTCTGCACCTGAGTGTCTTGGTCAAGTGTGTGGGTGGGTGGACGGGGGGCTCTTTGGAGCTGCAGCAAGTTTGGAGTTCCCCAAACCTGGAAGTCCTGGAGTTCCAAGTCCAGGAATCCGGTGAGCATCTCTCGCTGCTCTGGCATCTCCGCTTGGACTGGTGACGTGGGATGGATGGCAAGAGGGATAGGAGGCCACAGAGCCCCCCAGATGACCCCGTCCAGGCTGATGACTCGAAAAGGGGACCTGTTCCCAGCTGCCAGCTCTGCCACAGGCTGAGTCTCCAAGCACATCCCGCCCAAGGGGGCCGATTGAAGCCGAGAGACCTTCTGGAAGATGAAAACTCAGCGCTGGGGAGATTATAAAGTATTTCTTGTCCGTGATCGTGGAGACTCGTGTGAGCTCAGAAGCAGGTTAATACGGAGACAGCACCGTTCCCCGCATCGTGTCCCTACGCTTGGGCCATCCCTACTGCCCTCCTGCTTGGGACCAAAATAATGGAGAGTCCCGAGAAAATAAAGCTGGAAACGAAGCTGCTTCCTGATGTTGAGACAAGCCAAGCTCGTCAGTGGGAAAGGAAGGGCGCGCGGGGCCGCCGCGCAGGTAGGCGACCACATCCGCGGCTCGGGGCAGGGCTGCCCGCGCCGCGCGGCTCCGCTGGAGGCAGCGGCTGCAGCTCGGTTCCTGTTGTTCTTAAAGGCTGCTTTGATGAGGAGCCTTCCAGACCGTGTGAATAGGTGGAGAAAACAGCATTGCTTCTCTGCCCTCCTCCAGAAGGGGAAAAGCTAAACAAAAATTCCTTCTGGCACCTTCTGATGGCTGCACATGCACCAGGGTCAGCGATCAGCTGGGTTTGATGCTCTTCGGAACGTTATTGCTGTCTTCGGGTCCAAACAGTAACAGACAGTGTCAGACATGGGGTGTAAAGGGGCTGGAGTGCTAAGAAACCCGGACTTGCCCTTGCAAGGTGTCTGCCCACAAGGAGTTTCTGGCTGCACTGAGATTCGAGCCGAGTCCTGTCTGCCCGGGGGCTGTTCCCGGGGTTGGTTGGTCTGGAGGAAACCGGGCTGGCTGCATCTGATCGGAGAGAAGCAGAAGGAAAGGCACAGCTGGAAGAGCAGGGGCACGAAACCCTCTATTTCTGGAGCTGCAAATAGCAGCACAAGGTGTTTGCACCGAGCTGAGCTCTGGGCTTCGTGCACCGCAGCCACGGGCAAGGTTTGCTGGGGGAAGGAAATGCTTCAGTGTCACCTCCGTGTGTGTGGCTGATCTCTGCTCTGGTCAGACAGCTCTGGCCTAGCCTTGAGGGTGAATTTATTCTACTTACTTCTGACTAGACCTCTTTTTCTCCCACATATATGTATTTTTTAAAAAAACAAAAAATGTGTTTTAAACAAAACATGTGCCAGAGACCTTGGCTTCCCCTCAATCTTCCTGAAGGCTTGAGTCTGTTAAAAAAGCATCATCTATATGTGCCGAAGATGCACCAAGACTTATGTTGCAGAGCTGCTCAGATTGCCGAGCAGATGGGCTCCAACATGTCTGATTTTTGCCAGCCCTGTCCATGTTTTGACAACAGTGCCGTATTTTTGTGTTGTGGGATTTTTAGCAGCATAAACACTCCTGGTTTTGCCACCAGTACCTTAAAAAGGAAGGTGCTTTCAAAGCACTCTCTGAAATGCAGTTCAAAGAAATACAACACCTCTGGCACAAGGACAAAGGAGCGGAGCGTTTGGGAGAGCGGAGGATGTTGAGCAAGGCTGCTTGGTGGAAGACTACCCGTGATTTATTTGTTCCAGGTGTTGGAGCCAGGAGGTACCTATGGCAAGCACCAATTTGTACGGTTCTCTCACATGTGGTTCCTGCGAGTTTGTAGCTACGATCCTCATTTCTTCGCGGCTGAGCCTTTTTTCCCCTCGTTCGGGAGATGTTCTCACTCGGTCATGTGTCTCCTTTCCCAGGGCGAAGGCGTTGTGAAGGAGATCAACATCACGCACCATGTGAAGGAGGGCTCCGAGAAAGCTGATCCGTCGCAGTTTGAGCTTCTGAAGGTGCTGGGACAGGGCTCCTTCGGGAAGGTGAGTTCACTTCTTCCTACGTGTCACGCCAGATGAGAGTTTTGTGAGAGAGGAGGTGTGAGAAGGGGCTGTTCCCAGCCTCACTACCCCAATTCCTCCCCATCGTGGCTGGAACAGCCCACGTAGCAAACGTTTGCTCCTAACTTAGAGGCAGTTGCAGAGATGAATGTCCAGAGCCTCCCTGGTAGTAAACATATATGTATTTGTGACGCGGAGGAAAGGAGCAGGGTCCTGCTGGTGAACATGGGTTGCTCGGGGCAGAGGGACCTCCTGCAGCTCTGCCGCTGGCTGCCAGGCCGCTCGGGTGAGCTGAGGACCTGCAGGACTCGGGTCTTGTCCTTGCTGTTCGCAGAAATGCTGCTCTGTGCAACAGGCTCTTCTCAGCCCTTGGGTATGGTCCAGTTTCCCCTCTGTAAACGGGGAAGGAAGTAGCCTGCGACTCTTATCTGTCTCAACTTGCAAATAATCCAGGTCTCTTGCACACTGGCTGCTCATGCATTAAGTCTTTAGGTTAATTTAAAGGGCTTCTGCAGCCCTGGGGACTGTTGTTGTGTGAATACAGCAATGGGCTTTGTTCAAAAGAAAAGCAGTGTCATTTCAAAACTGCCTGGATCCAGGTAGGATAGGACATGAGGGCTGGGAGGGAGAGGAGTGGAAGACGGGAGAGGAAGGAAGTTCAGGGTAAAAGCAATAGTGCTGGAATGGCTGAAGATGGTACGAGAGGAGTCCACGTGCACCTCCTTGCTGCAAACCTTGTAGGCAGAGAGTTTGCCAGACCTTTGGCCAGTGACTTCTCAGGTCCCTCTGAGGTTTTGGGAGGCATCTAGGTCCTTGTGCTAATGTTCAGAGCTCTGAGACAGTGTCCTTCTTCTGCAGGTTTTCCTGGTGAGGAAAATCACTCCGCCAGACAGCAACCACCTCTATGCCATGAAAGTGCTCAAGAAGGCAACACTGAAAGGTAGGAGAGTCTTCCTGTGACAGTCTTATTCTCCATGTGTAGAGAAGTGTCATTATCTGAGCTGGGCAGCCCTCTTGTCTGCATCCCTAAGAAACTGTTGTTGCAGTGCTGGGGATGGAGAAAATCCCTGGAACTAGAGGCCTTGAGTCTGGGGACAAGCTGATGTCAGGGGACTTGGTGCCTTTTGCAGTGCCTGAGCTGTTCCTCTCCCCCCACAGTGCGTGATCGAATGCGGACGAAGATAGAGAGGGATATTCTGGCTGACGTGAACCATCCCTTCGTGGTGAAACTTCACTATGGTGAGTTTGGAACCAGCTGGGACGTGGAGAGGGGTCATCGTTGCCATGAGCAGGTGGATGAGCGTTAGGCATCCAGCTGCTTGGAGGATGCTGAGAGATTGTCGTGGTTCCTCGTGGAAATATCTGCAAGGGAGAAAAACGCTTGTGAGGCAGCAGGGCTCGCTGGCTGTGCTGCCCTGGAGCCTTCACAATCCCCTTAAACCAGATCTTTTCCTCGAAAGGACTTTGGTCCCATGCCCACTCTTGCTCTGGAGTGGGAAAACAGCATAGCCGGGAGAGGTTTAGCCATCAAATCCTTTGGATTAAGATATTAATTAAGGAGAAATTGAGAAAAAGTTAACTAGTCAAACTAGAGTTCCTCCGGATTAATGCAAGAGCAGGGTTTTTTACCCCTGTCAAGTGACCGGTGCCTCTCTGGGGAAAATGGCCCTTCCAGGAGGGCAGTGCTGTCTGGAAGGCAGCAAACACTGCGGAAGGTCAGTCCTGCTGCTGAGCTCCCGTTTCAACATCCTGGCCAGGCTTATCTCATTTACACCAAATAATTAGCCCTACCTGTGTTTAACCTAGTAACCATACAGGGCATCGGCGTAACCGAAGCCATTGGGGCTTAAGTGATTAATGTAACAGAGTGGAGCCGTCCTTCAGCCGAGGGGTCTGATTGCTGCCCTGGCTTGTGTTTCAGCATTCCAGACAGAGGGGAAGCTCTATCTCATCTTGGATTTCCTCCGAGGAGGTGACCTTTTCACTCGGCTTTCCAAAGAGGTGGGTACGCTCGGGCATCTCGGTGGGTTGCTCGTGTTCTCAGTTCACGCATGCAAAGCCTGAAGAGGCGATTGACTCTTGGGAAATCTCCAAGGGTTTGGAAAAAAAAACTCAATTCGGCAGTTAGCTCCAAGCTGGAAACAAGAGAAGGTGTCTCAGGAACCCTGTCCTCTGCCAGAAGTGCCACAATGTGCTGTGGTGTCATCTGGCTGCGTTGCTTCCTGGGCAAGGGTGAGGGCAGGGCATGGGAGCTGTGCCAGGTAGCCAAGGTACATTCCCCCTTGTCTCTAATGCAAACTAAGAGGTTTTTTTTTAACACCTGTCTGCGGCCTAGCAACCATGTTTGTGTTTTTTTAGTGTTGCTGCTTAATTGAGGCTTTAGGTTGGCAGGTAAAGCCTGAGAAACTTGGGTTTTGAGAAAGCAGAATGGAGCAATGTGGATATGAAAGGTCTTCTCTGGATGCACCTGATGTGGCCGCCCTGTCAGGAATGTCACTCCGGTGCCTCTCTGCTTCCTGCAGGTCATGTTCACGGAGGAGGACGTGAAGTTCTACCTGGCAGAGCTGGCTCTGGGGCTCGACCATTTGCACAGCCTGGGAATCATATACAGAGACCTCAAACCGGAGAAGTACGTGTGGCCCAACCGAGACCGGGAAGCAAGCCCTTCCTAGAGCTCATTCCCACGTGTGGAGGCAGGGGACAGCACGGGCCTCTTCCACGAGGCCAAAGCTGGATGCTGCCTCTGGGCCAGCTGAATGGAAAGCAGCAGCGCAGGTCGCCAAGGCTCTTGCTCCCGCGGCAGCAGTGGTGGCCAGGAGCACTGTGGAGGCAGCATGTGTTCACCGCATGTCTGGGCATCAATCCCTGGCAGGGCCTGGCCTCCAGCTTTAAGTCGAGAGTCTTTGGAGGAGGAAAACACCATGGGGATGTCTGCAGGGACGTGTGCCAGCTGCGTGGCTTGTTCTTACCTGGGGGACATGAGGGATCACAGGCGATGCAGCCTCTGGGGCCGTTTGCTCAGTGTGAAGGGATGTGTGGAGAGAAGGGGAGCTGCCCTTTCTTCTGTTTGTGCCCTGATGATGGAATGTAACGTTTGGGGCTTGAAGTGATAGTTAACTCTCTCCTTTGGAGTTTTGAGAGCATCTCTGACCAGTGTCCAAGGTATGCTGTGATGCACATCAGCCTTTCTGACAGATAATAACATCTTGCTTTTTTTCACTTATGCCATAGCATCCTCCTGGACGAAGAAGGGCACATCAAACTCACAGGTAAGAGACTCCACAACAGCCTTGTGCCCCAGCAAGCTTCCTTCCTAAACGTGGGGGTTCTCTGAGACTTCTCTGCTCACTGTGGAAGTTCAGAGCAGTTGGGCCGGTGCTAATAGTTTTTCTCCTACGTAGATTTTGGCTTGAGTAAAGAAGCTATAGATCACGAGAAGAAAGCCTACTCCTTCTGCGGCACGGTGGAATACATGGCGCCCGAAGTCGTGAATCGTCAGGGCCACTCGCACAGTGCGGACTGGTGGTCCTACGGGGTGTTAATGGTACGTACGGGATAGTGGGTTTGGGGACCTGACTCCGTAGAGGCTGCTCTAGTGGTAACTCTGAAATACCCTGGCCTGATCCTGCGTGTCCAGCAGATGCACCAACCTGGGGATGCTCTCAAAGCTCCCAGGAAGGACCTTCTGCCTAAGCAGTGCAGGGATCCGGCCGGGAACATGTTTCCTGCGGGATGCAGAGTGCCTGGGGGTGCTGGTGTCAGCCCTGGCGCTGGAATGCTGCTGTTGTGCCGATCTGGTGCCACCATCTGGCGGTCACTGCGTGTGATGGCTCCTGGAGGAGCAGCCACTGGCTCAGACACCTCCCTGCCCCAAACCTTGCGGAGCCAATGGCCCTTCTGAGGAAGTGGCTTGTTCGCTACCTTGATTTTTGGAGCTAAGTTTCGCTTTGATCCCTCAGGCAAACTTTGCACTAGTTTTGGAGGGTTTCCAACTGAAGGTGTAGTAGGACCTGTGCAGCCCTTAGGCTTGCCGAGACCTGTGACCTCTCCTGCCTCTCTTTCCTCCCAGTTTGAAATGCTCACGGGCTCGCTGCCCTTCCAGGGGAAGGACCGTAAGGAGACGATGACCCTTATCCTCAAGTAAGTGCGTGCGTGAGACGAGCCTAGTGCTCTTCCTCAGAAACTGCTGCACCCTGGGGCTTGACGACATTATTTGGCAAGTGTTGTGCCTCAACAGCTAGTCCGAAGGTTGCAGCGTAAATGCCAAGCAGATTATTGCACTTTCAGGGGTGGAGGTGCTGCAGTTGGCTTGTGGGTTGACTTCTGTAGAGCTACAACTGATTGCATAACTTCCTTTGCAGAGCAAAGCTGGGCATGCCCCAGTTCCTGAGCTCCGAAGCACAGAGTCTCTTGCGAGCCCTTTTCAAAAGGAATCCGGCCAACAGATTAGGTAAGACATATTTTCTTTCTGACTATGCCCAGTGCTGTTGCTGGGCCTCTCGGATCCTTATGGGGCAGGTGCCTGTTTGGGCTTGTTCGGGTTAATTTGCTTGTTCGCTACAGCCACATTCCCCATAATATACCCGGTCATGGTGCATGTGTGCAACATATGGCCCTTGGGCAGTGGTCCTCGTGTGATGTAACGCGCTGCGTGGGTGCATCTTGCAGGTTCTGGTCCAGATGGGGCAGAAGAGATCAAGCGTCATCCTTTCTACTCCACCATTGACTGGAATGTGAGTAGCAAGTCAAGAAATTCAAGGCAAAACTTCCTCACCACTCAGTGAAATTTTCCTGATTTCAGCCCCTCAAATTCCTGTTTGTCATGTGAATAACTCCTTAATGCCCGAGTTGCTTATGAGCTCACCTTGTCTGGAATTTATCCTCTCTAAAGGGAAGTCTGCGTTCTAGTTTGGGGTTGAGCACAACAGGGATAGCTTTGCCCAGAATAGAAAGGACTGAGGAAAAGCTTTTCTGAAAAGGGAATATCCTGTTTCATCCATAGGAACAATAGATGGTAGAAACTTGTCCTCTTTCTCTATGGAACGACTCCAAAGCACCATACCTGTCCTCCTATTGCACCGTCCTGAGCGCTGACGAGCGTGTTGAGCTCTTGAGCACTTGGGACTGTGTTTGTTTTGCAGAAGCTCTACCGAAGGGAAATCAAACCACCTTTCAAGCCTGCGGTAGGCCAGCCCGATGACACCTTTTACTTTGACACGGAGTTTACGTCTCGTACGCCAAAAGGTTGGTACGAATTAATGCACCCAGGGCTTCCTGCATGAGGTTACACCGCGTGTTTTAACATTTGTTCTGCCTAGCGCTCTTCAAGGTGCCTCTCGGCTCCCGTTGCAGATTCCCCGGGCATCCCCCCGAGCGCAGGGGCCCATCAGCTCTTCCGCGGCTTCAGTTTCGTGGCGACTGGATTGATGGAGGACGGCAAGGTGAAGTCTGCCCAGTCCCCCCTGAATCCGGTGGTGCAGGTAAAATGCGGGGATCTCTGCATGGAAATGCCCCAGGGGCAAGTGTGGGTCCGCAGGAGCTCCATGCTGTTTTAGGGAGAGCTTAAGGAAAGGCTTAGGGAGGAATCATTCAGTTTTGACCTCCTGCATCCTGTTTTCTTTCCTTTCTATTGATGATGATGCGCAAAGGTCACCGGAGCTGTTTGCTTCCCTCTCCCTAGCTGGACACGGGCTCACCGGAGGTCTGTGCAAATGCCTGTGCTTTGAAGAGATGCACGGTGCTTAGCTGCAGACAGTGTTAGCCTAGTGACCTGTATTTGCCTTGCTCCCTTCTCTTCCCTGTCCCAGCGGGGAGCAGAAGCTGCAGGATACAGCAGAGAGCTGCCTGTCAGCTCGCTCCCTATTGCAGTGAACCGTCGCGTTGCACAAACCATTCCCGGGCTGCCGCCGTCTCATCTGCTCCTCTGCTCTCCCCTTGCAGCAGCTGCACGGCAAGAACGTCCAGTTCAACGACGGCTACGTGGTGAAGGAGGCGATCGGTGTGGGCTCCTACTCAGTGTGTCAGCGCTGCATCCACAAAGCCACCAACATGGAGTATGCAGTCAAGGTTGGAGATTCGCAGTCTGGCCTGGACTCTCCTGATAAGTTTCTGTTCAACTCCATAGTGATCAAAATAATCCCCAGGAATTGAATTCTTTTCCTTCTTGCATGGGACCCAAATGAACAATTTCTGTGCAGCTTTCTTAGCTGGGTAGAGTGGGGAAGCAGCGCGCTCCTTCCTTGGGGAGAGAGGACAGTGTGTCCCCTCTCTGCAGTGCTTGCTCTGCTTAGCTCTTATCTCAACAAATAGCCTAGACACGAAACTTCGGGGCTGGAGACACAAAACTGAGCAAACAGGGGTTATTGCTAGGGGTTATTCCTAGAGGTTATCTAAAGAGGGCAGGAGATGGGGGATCAACACGGTCCTATATCTCTGTAGCACCCCAAACCTTCAGTTTCTTTGCTGGTCCTGGCCCCTCTCCCATGCGGGTGTGGGTAACACCTGTTCTTGCTCTTGCAGGTCATTGACAAGAGCAAGCGAGACCCTTCTGAGGAAATAGAAATCCTCCTGCGATACGGGCAGCATCCCAATATCATTACCTTGAAAGATGTGAGTGTAACGTGAAGAACTTGTCTTGTGTCTTGGTTTAGGAGGTGCAGAGTGGCCTAGGGCCTCTGCGTGCAAGGTGGCAACAGCTCCAACACGTGCGATGCCATCTCACCTGTCACTGTGTTGCTCTGGACTGGGGCTACATCCAAGCAGCAGAACCCACCTCTGCAGGGTTGACATCTGCCTGCTTCAGAGCAGAGCTACAAACGGGACGTTTGGGAAGCAGGTTTTGATTAACCCCCTCTGTGTCTGCTTCGGTAGGTGTACGACGATGGGAAGTACGTGTACCTGGTGACGGAGCTGATGCGGGGAGGGGAGCTGCTGGACAAGATCCTCAGACAGAAGTTCTTCTCAGAGCGGGAGGCCAGTTCTGTCTTGCACACGATCTGCAAAACGGTGGAGTACCTGCACTCGCAGGGGGTGAGTACGGATCGGGCCGCACCGGCTTTCCTAGAAGGCTCTGACATTGCTCTCTGTCCTCCGGGTGTCACTGGGGCTGTCGGCACTGCCGTTTCTCCCTGGCGTTGGGGAAACGGATGCAGGGCTGGAGCAGGGGTTGGGTGTCCAGATGCAGCCTCAGGCCTGTATCTGCTTGCCATGCAAGGGCGATGCTTTCTTTGCTCCATAGGTCGTCCACAGAGACTTGAAACCCAGCAACATTCTCTACGTGGATGAGTCGGGCAACCCAGAGAGCATTCGCATTTGCGACTTCGGCTTTGCCAAGCAGCTGCGGGCTGAGAACGGCCTTCTCATGACTCCTTGTTATACCGCAAACTTTGTGGCACCTGAGGTAAGACCTTCCTGCCTTGAGATGCTCCTGCAGCTCTGTCATCCCTGCCCTCATCTGCACGCATGAGTCTGCCCACGGAGGCTGCCTGGCACATTCGTGAGCCCTAATTGCAGAAGTGCCAGGACTTGCAGTGCTGAAGAGATGTGGGGGCTCACGGCTGCACCCAGTCCTGTACCGCTCTCCGTCTGCCTGCAAGGAGTTGTGAGACTTCAAAATCCCGCTGATTTGTGGGCTGTTTCTCCTCCCGATTAAGTGACCTGTTGAAAGAAGGGGTTTGTGTTCCCTTCAGCTACGGTGAAGCGGAGGAAAGAGAAAGACTCGGCACCCAGCAGAGCACACGCGCTGTCACCACGCTGGCACATGGCTTCTTTCTTGCTTGTCACTTTGATGCACCTGGGGGGTTCTCCCAGTTCCATGAAACAAAAATCTCATTTGAATCCTGACCTTTAGTCCGTGACCTCGCTATTCAGTAGGGCTCCAGCAGGAGCTTTGCATACAGATAGCACATGGGTTCAGGCTGCTTTACACAAGCTGAAACAAGCTCCGTGACAGCAACCGAACATGCTCTTTTGAAGACTTTATTTTTCTTTACCTATTCTGTCCAGGTACTAAAACGCCAAGGCTACGATGAGGGCTGTGACATCTGGAGCCTGGGAGTTCTGCTCTACACGATGCTGGCAGGGTAAGGGCCTTGGCGTCCCGCTGGAGCTGCGCTCGGATGAGCTCCGCTGCGGCCGCCGGCACCTCTCTGTCCCGGTCAGGATTAACTGGGACCAGTCCCTGACCAAGCTGCAGGCAGTAACTCGGCTGCTTTTCCCTCTTCTCAGCTGCACTCCATTTGCAAACGGCCCCAGTGACACCCCCGAAGAGATCCTGAGCCGAATAGGCGGGGGGAAGTTCTCAGTCAGTGGTGGCAATTGGGACACTATTTCAATGGCAGCCAAGGTAGGATTTTAATATTCATCTGGGTTAAATTAAAGGATTGCGCTCAAGCGTGGCCAGTTGCAAGCAGGTTGGGGAGGGAGGGCAGAAGAGGCAGGAGAGGAGCAGCTCTCACTCCATACGTCTGTCCATCGACGTGTGGCTCCATCTGCTTGGGTTTAGTGCACAAAGACATTGATGGTTTGGGTCTTTAAACTTGGTCTCTGCATTTAAATCGTAAGTTGGGGTATATTTTCATTTAGAACGTGAAATCCTCAAGAGTCTAACTTTGCCTATGATCCCCTTAGGATCTGGTCTCAAAGATGCTTCACGTAGATCCTCACCAGCGCCTGACAGCCAAGCAGGTCCTGCAGCACCAGTGGATAACGCAGAAGGAGAGCCTGCCCCAGAGCCAGCTGAACCACCAGGACGTCCAGCTGGTCAAGGTGTGGGACCAGGCGGGGCCTTGCAGCTTCCCCCGGGGTATCCCGCTCCTCGGAAAGCGGGGGATCCGCAGGGCGGAGCGGTGCAGGCAAAGCAGGATATGGGGCTGGAGAGCTGTGCACCAGGCAGTGTAAGACAAGCTATTCCAGGGGGTCAGGGAAACCTAGGAAGGTTCTTTACATCAGGAAGGGAGAAGGAATTAAAAAAAAAAGGGGGAAGTTGTGGAATCTCTTTCTCTGGAGATCTTCAAAACGCGCTTGGACGCAATCCTGTGTGCAGGGGGGTTGGACTAGACAATCTCTAAAGGTCCCTTCCAACCTTAATGATTCGAGGATCGATGATTCAGTAAAAGAAAATAAAAGTTTCTGGCTTTATCTGAGGGCCAGACTCTTCTGCTCATCTTGAGGGCATCGAAAATACCCGTTCTGCATCCAAATGACTCTTGTGCCTTCTCTCCAAGGGGGCGATGGCTGCCACCTACTCTGCGCTGAACAGCTCCAAGCCGAGTCCCCAGCTGAAGCCCATCGAATCCTCCATCCTGGCCCAGAGGCGGGTGAAGAAACTCCCTTCCACCACCCTGTGACGGCCGAGCAGGTTGTAGCAGCACTGGGCACCGCACTCGCACCCGGCTCTGCGCGAGCTGCTGGCGACGGCGGCAGGAAACGGGGCAGAAACTGCCTGCAAAGGAGCTCCCGGGGACTTCTTCTAAATCCACATCAAGGCCAAGTGCCTTTCTGCTTCTGAAAGACTGACTCCTCTTTGCGTGGACTGATCTTTACTGAGAGAACGTCACTGTAAAACTTTTTTTGAAGTGTAAATTGTCAATTTTTAAAGACATCCATCTGTGTATATGAGAACTAGAATGTATAACTGGTGTCAAGTGGCACTAAAAAAGCAGCTCTGATTCAGCCTCTTGTGTGTAGGACCAGATCGTTGGTGTAGCTAGAACCTGTCTCAGAGCTGGTCTCCAGTGCAGCTGGAAGACTGCGTGATGGTTGGGTTTTAGGCTTTGGGTTTTTTCCTCTCTTGAAACTTTGTACGTCCTTCCCGGTTCAGACTTACAGACTCCTTCAGCAACACTCGTGTTTGTAAAGAACTCTCCTCTCCTTCACTTTTTCTTTTCTTTCTTGTTTTTATTTTTTTGTGTGCGTCCCTGTTGACTTTTAGACTCCACTTCCTCTCTCTTCTGCCCTCTCCAGGCCCTGGGGCTGTTCTCTGAACAAAACCAACCGAGTGTTTTCCAAACACTCCCTTAGATGAGAAACTGTCCCGAATCCCTGCTAGATTTGGCTCCTTCCTTCTCCCACCTTTCCATCTTCACGTGCATTCCCCATCCCTGCCGGTGCTCCCCGGGCCCTTGGTCACCCGCGCAGGTGGGGATGGCAACGACCCTCCTCTGCAGCGAAGCTGCTTTTGGGGCTGCCTTTGGCTGCTGCCCTTTTCCATTCTTGGCTTTCATTTACCAGGAATCTGTGAAGCAATTCATACTCTTTTTTTTTTAATTTAACTTTGTTCTACAGCTGGTAACTCAGGGTTTCTTTCTGAATTGTACAATAAACATGTCATTCAGTTGATATTATTTTACTGACTGACTTTTAGCTGCAGAAGAAGCAACCCTCGTCCTTCCCCGCTCTGCACTATGGGGCTGCTGCTTCTCGCTGCCTTTGGGAGATGTGCAGAGCTCTCCCAGCTGCACGGGTGTCTTTCCTGATAGGAAAAACAGCAGTGCTGTAGCAGGACTGCATGTTTTGCCCCCTTCTCTCAGGTTTAATCCTGTGCTTTGCAGTTGGAAATAATTAGAACAAGTTACGGGCTTAGGCATGAGAGGTGGGGAGATGGGGACTGGAGAGAAGGGAAACTTCTTACCATTGTACTTATAATAGAAAGCACCATTTGCAGGATTGCTGCGCTAGGAGGAATTTCCTGATCCAGTCGAATTTGCAGGGAATTGCTGGAGCTCTCCTGGTTCCCTGGTGGGTTTCCTGGGAGGGTTGGAAGGGCGACGGAGGCTGCAAGCGCTCAGGAAAGCGACCAAAGGCAGCAAAGGTTGTTGTACTTTGGGAATTAGCAAAGATGAAAAGTACCTTTGGGAAGGGTGTGAGTTGAACTGTTAAGTGTTTCCCTGCAGCCTCTTATCTCCTTGGATTGAGTTGGAGGCTTTTCCCAGGATAACAATTTTTGTGCTGAAAGAAATGGGCTTTGGGAGCTGGAGGCCTGGCTGGACGTCAGCGAGGACTGGGGTCGCTCCCCTGGGTGGCTTTGGCCTCCGTCAGAAATTCCTGCTCTCCTCTGGCATCACGTTTGCGCTGGTGCCAGGGCAGCTGCCTTACGTTTCCTACAACGCTGCGGTCAACCTCGTGCTGGGATAACCGTGCGCAAGGGCCGAGCTCCCCTGAACAACCGGGACGCTTCCAAACCGCTCGCGGGAGCTCGGGCTCATCCCACGGGTGCTGTGGGGCTGTAGGTAGGTGCCTCCCGGCAGTTTTGAAGGATATTTCCTGACTCGCGCCATGGGAGTGGGTTCTAGGGAGGCTCGAGGAGGCCGACGTATTGCTGGTGTCACCAGGAGTCTCCGAGCAGCGCAGGTCGGGATCAGTCCTCAAACCAACTTCTTGCCCTGCTCGAGTGGTAGTTTACCATTGGTGTGTTTAAACCACTGCCACATTTATATGAAATTGTGAGTGTTTTCAACCGGGATGAACATTACATCCTTTGTTGGACCCTCTCTGTGATGGTGCTGGTGCGAGGCCAAGCGGCAACAACTCAAGGATAGGTCGGAAAAGCCAACGGAGAGCAGAGCCCGGCGAAGGAGACGAAGCTGCTGCAGATGTGCCCCCCATCCAGGACTTGCACTGAGCCGCCTGCCTCCCTGCTCCGTCCAAGGCGGTTCCCGTGTTCGGCTCAGTTGTGTCTTGGACCTGCAGCCCTTCGGAGAACAGAGCGGGCAACAAGAGCTAAACCGTGTTCGGTGATTTTAACTAAGTTGTTGCAAGTGATTCTTCCATAAGTGAAAATAAGTTTGGATTTTTAGCTCCAAATCACTAAGTGCTGTTATTTTTTTTTAATTCCAGTGCTCAATAAAAATGAACTTGCTGATCCTTCTGTTTGAGACCTGCAGATGTTTATAAGGGGTCCAGTGGTTTCTTCTCACCCAGCTTTAACTCGGGACGAAGAGGATATACAAGGTACCTTTTGATTTAAAAGGGGACAAAAGTGTATTTAATCTTCCTGCATAAGGAAACCTTTATGAGGAGAAGGGCTTGTGTTATTACAGGTGTCTAATGGTCAACTTGACCTTTAAGGTTTTGTCCTGTGTGCACGAAAGCTCAAGGGAGCAGAACTCCCAGAATCGAGTCCCTGGTAGCTGAGTCTACCTGGAACCAAGCTGTGTGGAAATATTATGTAATCCCAAGGCCTGGACCCTGGAAATAACATAGTGTGTTTATGTAACATAACTTCTGTAAAAGAAGGTTAAAATTTCCTATATGAGGTATAAACCAGCAGCTTTTTCTGTTGTGAAAGAGGTTGACCCATCAGAGAGCATCTTGTTCTCTCTTTCTTTCTCTCTTTCCGTTTCTTGGTGAAATTTCACCAAGTAAATGTTGCTCTGGAGCCAAAGCTTGGCTCTGACTGATGCGAGCACCTCAGCTTGAGCTGCTCCATGCAAACGTTTTTCTCCCTGGATTTTTGTGGATCGGAGGCTGCTTCCCGGATCCCATCGCTGCCGGAGGCGACCACCTTCCCGGCAGCGGTGGCTTTGGACACGTGCGTGCCGGGACGCGGGGCGGCCGCTCTGCATCCATGCAACATTCCCCGATTTAATCCCTCTTTTAAAGCAAAGCCAACATGGCAAATATTTCAAGGTCGCCTCTGGCAAGCACGTGGGGGGCTCTGAATGAAGCCTTCATTCATGCTACGGACGCTGGAGGCAGCCCATTTTCCGCTGCCTGCCCATTTTCTGGCCTCTGGTTATTAAAACATCAAGCTGTCTCACTGCTTAAGCTCACCCGGTCGCCACCGTCCTCCTTTTGTGCTGCCCCGCAACACCTGCCATGACCGCGCTTGAGGCTCCGAGGGGAAACGCTCTTCCAGATATGCCTGTCGGGACACAAATTGACATGTAAAAGGTCCTTTGTGGAGCCGGGCCGGGCTAAGAAGCCGCTCGCTTACAAAAGGAGCCCCCGGCTCGTGCGGCGACGCGCGGGGAGGGCGTTCGGGATGGGAAATGCGGTGGGTGATGCTGGAAAGGGGCCGGTGCGACAGGACCAAGCAGGGCTGCCCAGCCGCAGCCTCCACTTTTCACGGATTTTCAGATTTTTGAGTCTTTGCTGTTGTTGTTGTGAAGTTTTCCCAGCGAAGAACAAACTCTCTTCCCGCTTCTGACAGAGAAGAAATCACGCTAAGGGCTTGGAAGAGCCGAAGGGAAACGCGCCAGCGCCACAAGCCTGTGGCTGCGGGCGGGCTGGGGCTCGAGCAAGCGGAGCGCGCGGGCTCGCGCCGATGCTGTCTGCTTTGCAAACAGCAGATGGTGACACAAACCTTCCGCAGGTGCAAGCTCTCCCGATTCCGAAGCAACAGCAGTTTCTCTTCTCCCCCAGGGTAGCTCCTTCAGAGAGAGGCAGAAAGCTGGTCACTGCTTAGTGCAGAAGGGAAAACTTTGGAATTGTCCGTAGGCAGGAAAGGAGTTTTTGGAGTGGATTTTGCTGCTGGCAATACAAGGAATGGGCAGGTAATGTGGGTGATCCTGCGGGAGCAGCTCCGGAAGAGAGATGGAGCGGCAGAAAGCTGCTGGAGATGGGTGTCTTGGGCACAGTAATAGCACTGCCCCTGTTCAAAGAGTTTTAACAACATTTAAGCACCTCAGAATTTGACTCAAAGCCAGAAATCTCCCATTCACCTGCATCTTGCAAAGTCTGGCAGAATACACTTCAAATTAATGATTTGCAGTAGGGATGGGGTTCAGGTGTCCCCTAATGAGAGCGCCCTTGGTTGGGATTTGCCAGCACGGCCTGTGTTTGCTGCATGGTTTGCAAAGGGAGCTACTTCTACAGCAGTGGGAATGGAAATGGCTTCGGAATGCATACGGAGGGGAGGATTTGCCAGTATCCCGGGATAGGGGATAGCACCTGGAAACAGCGGAGCCCAGGGCAGCTCCCGCTCTTGCCGACTTGTTGGGCTCCCTGTTTCCAGGGCTGAGGGAAGCCTGCGGCGGGAATGGATTTTGTGACATGAAGTGGAAGTGGGAACCACAGGTAAAAAAGCTTCCGTCGCATTAATAATTTCTATCTAACCACATGGCTCTTCCAGCAACGCGCTTTTCCAGCCAGCGAGCTCTCGAGCCAACCCTTTTGCTTCCCGAGTGTGTATGTTCAGAATGAGTAAATCTGCTGTGGACAAATCCACACTCCAAGACGAGCCCCTGCAGCGGCGCTGGTGCAGAGCTGGGTTATTCCACACATCAGGTTCCTAAGGGCAGGTGGGCAATAATAAAATTCATTTACTTCCCATTAAAAAATAAATAAAAAGAAGAATTGAGATTTGTTGGCTTTGATCAGTGCAAAGTGCTGTTTCTGGCCAGGGTTGGAGATCCATATGAAAAGTTGTTTCTCTGTGAGCAACATGGGATGGCTCCAAGCTCCTTGGTTTATGCAGGTTTATCCTCAACCAGAGAGGAGCATCTCAGAACAGCAAGGCCTGCGACTGCTAATAATTCTCTATATTTAGACATTTCCAGGGTTTCTTGTAATTCCGAAGCTGGATTTGAGCTGTAATAAGCTCTAACTAAAACCCTCAGAACTCGCCACGTCACCCATTTGCCAGCCCGGAATTCCTCGCGGCTCCGTTCAGCAAGTCGGGAGCACGCGGGGAGCTGCGGAGCGGAGCCCGTTCCCGGCGCCGCGCACGGCGGCACAGGGAGCTCCTCGCATGTCTCATTAACGCCGGCTTTTCTCCCCGTGGCAGCGCAGATTTAATCAGATCCGCCTCCTAGTTCCAGCTGCCGGACTCGGGCGCTCTGATCTGTGCTCCGGGTGTGCTCCTAATTACGGAGGCAATTCCCATGGATACCAAGAAGAATTGGCTGCACCGGCAAAAACGATCCCAGCTGGGAAAACGGTGAAGGAAAATGCATTGAAATATTCAGGAAGCGACTTCAAAAGTTTGGGGAGAGGCAAGTGAAAAATATTAGTGGTGCTAATGCAAGGTGCAAACTGACACTGTTTCACCATGAGGCTGTTCTCATGCAGCTTCCCGAGGGTTAATCCAGGTTTCCTGACTTTTTTTTTTTGCTAGCAGAGGACTTACTAGCCAAGCAAAGTGGAATTTGGCCCTCTCTGTAGCCCTCCGTGGATGCGCGGTGGGAGAAGGGAAGCAAACAGATGGATTTCGTGTTTCCGCACAGGCAACACCCACTGAGGGGCAGGTTAATCTGGTTCCCTTTGCAGACAGCCCTGCTATATGTAACCTCGGTGAGCAACTCCCTGCCTTTATGCCTTACTCTTTTGGAATTTATAGATTTAAATAACTCTTTTTTTTTTTTCTATGAATATTTGAAGGGTGTATTCAAATAAAAAGAACATACCCCTTTAAAAAGCAAGGAAAATACCCAGCCAAGACCCGTTTGAAGGCAGAAAAAGAAACAACTACAACTTCACATTATTCTGTATTTGTTCAGCTGCCAGGCCTGGTATTCAAATCGCACAGGGAACATTTGTGGGTTTTTTTATTTAAATGTGTGAATAAAACAAATCTTTTGGAGGGTTTTTCATTTTGGGCTTGTTTGGCAGCATTTTGGGGAACATCCTAATCAACTACATCACATTTGCAACTTATATTTAGTCCATTAATTTCCCTCCAGCAGGAGCTCCGGCACTTTTGAAGATGTTTCTAGCTGATAGGAACACCCAGAACAAGGAGAGCAGCATTAGGTTGGATTTCCAATTCTTTTTCATCCAGGGCACCTGCTCCCCACTCCCTCCCCCTGGTCTTCCCAGCTGTCTGTCTGCCTCATTTATGTCAATTAGAGATTCAGGGCTGCCTGATTTAATTGGCCTGACTTCCCCTCTCATAGAAACCTGACTGAGGATGGGGCACTCAGGCAGCTCTTGGGATGGACAGACCAAATACATCAGGTATCTGTGGGACAAGGATGTGTTTGCAGGACACAATAACCAGATTGTTCCCAACAGCTGGGAGTTGCAAAAGGTTGGGGACCTCCCCATGGGGATGGAGACCGGGGCTGTTGTTTAAAAGCTTTGGGTGAATCGGTGAGGAATTTGTGCAACTGGTTGCTTGCTTTGGGCTGAGTTTTGTTGTGCTGCTTAAAGAGGCTGGTGGTCACTCCTCAAGCCACAGTGGCACCTTATTAAGATTGCAAATCCTGCCCAAACTGCAGCTTCCTGAGGAACAAAACCCTACGGAGGAGGCTCGTGTTTCCCTGACAAATCACCAGGCCCAGCTTCATCTCTGCGCAGAAATGAGAGTTTCCCAAGACGCTGGCCTGGGAGCGGAGCTGTCTAGTGACTTGGACTGTGGGTAGCACCAGTTAGGAAAGAGAAGAAGAGCAGCAACTCTCCTGCAGCGAGAGAACTCACAACTCTAGCACAAATATAGGCCAGTCCTCAGTTCAGAGGCTTTTACAACATGCAACCAGTGCACAGGATGGAAGAGAAGTGACAGAAACCCCAATATAACCCAATTTAAATGCTTAAACACTCCACAAAGGCTATTAAATGCCATCAGTGCTTCCACAAGGAATGACTTCACTGTCTAATCAGACGTGTCCCCTCTCCATCGCTCTGCCCGGCGTCTGGCCAGCCTTGCTCCTGGCTTGATGGGTGTCTGACAATTTTCTGGTTTCAAATTAAACAGAAAACTAAATTAGCAAATTAATTGTTTGCCATGTTTTTCCTGGCTCCCCATCAGCTGCCCGAGGAGCCGCAGCCAATCTCGTCCCCTCTCCGCAGGCCTGAGCAGGAGGAGGAGCTCGGTGCCGCGTCCCGCTATCTGCCGTGTGTCACTCATGTTAATTTTAAATTACTTTTGTACAGCTCGGTGTCAAAACGATTAAAGCATGAAAAGAAAAACTGAACCGGAGAGTGGGAAGGGGAGGGGAGAAAGAGGGAATGAATAATTTACCTTGCATTCACAGCAAGGACACTTAGGTTTCGCCAACTCTGCTGCTCTGAGAAGCTGAAACTTTTTTTTTATTACCTGCTCTCCTGCCTGCTCGGGGCTGTGTCTGCAGCGAGGGCTCTGGGCCCTCACAGCCTGCGAGGGGCAATAACTGCTCACCATGGAAAACTTTTCCCTTTTAGTATTATTATTATTATGTTATTATCTTATATTGGAGTCTTTCCAGGTGTGACTCTTCTCTGCAGCCTGTTCACCATTGCAGACCAGCAGATCCCCCTGCTCCTTCCCAGCAGGTTTGCTCTGTCCTGTGCTGGATAATTTTATAATTGGAAAATAGATAAAAGGAAGGAGGACTGGTGTCTTGTGAGGCTCCTTTAGCGCATGTAAAGCATCTTGCTTGAGATCATGCCATACTATCCCCATAGCTCCCTGCATCCTACATCTCCTTAAATCCATCCACCGTTTGTCTGTCTATCATGCTACCAAATGACACGAGCAGCAGTCACAGAAATATTCAGGCTACGTCCTGGACTGTGCTGCAGCTTGCAGGACACGCGCGGCCTCGATCTCGTTTGTCAAAACCGAGCAAGGAAACGGTTCTGGGATGCGGGTGCTGCCCACACCAGGGTGCTGCCCGCGCCACCTTGTACCTTTGCAGCTGCTTTCCTTGGCAAGTGCCAAGGAGCCACCCGTCTCCTCACCTTTTGTCGCCAGCATCAGCGCAGCCCTGCCAGGTCCCAAACAGGTCGTGCGAGCGGCTGGAAAGCTGCTCTGCCAAAAGCACTTGCCCAGCTTCACCCATGTGTTTGCTTTGGCTCCGTGATCTCCGTGTCTCCTAATCCTCACTCTTAGAGTGCTGGCAATCTGCAGGAAAGTAAATGGGGATATTCCTAACGGCCACCACGTTACCGATGCTTTGGGACAAACTCTGTCATTCCAATCTCCCTGCATTTGCCTCCGTTTGGAGCCCAGAAATGCAGCATTTCTAGGCTGCAGCAGTGCACAAGCTTCATGCAGACATGGAAATGTTTCTTTCATTAACAGTGGGATTCCCTTCACGTGGCAACGTTTCTTCAGCTGCTGACTCACAAATAAATCATTTAACTGACTCTTTATTTTTTTTTTCTACTTTCCTATTTGGGAAGCTCCTGCAAATACCCCTTATCCTCTGCCAGAGGCCTGGAGGATGACGAGCACGTACTGCAGCGCGAGACGTGTTGGTGATACCGCTCTGGAGGAGTGAGCAGCGAGGACTCCGCTCCAATAGCCGCATCTTCCCTTGCTTAATATGTGCTTGGTGTGAAAACAGCAGCTATATAAAACTAACACCTTTTTTTTTTTTTTAAAGTAGATTCTGTAGTCCATATTTGGAGCAATCTCTGCTCATGTGAAGAGGAGCTTAAATAAAAAGGATTTTCAGGTACAGCATCAAAAATACAGGTATAAAAACAACGATGGATGCCTTTCATTTCTAAAAGTCATCTGCAGGCCTAGCAATTAATGTTATCATTAACAAAATGAGCTTCAGACATTAATTGATTAATACTTAATCACAGCACCCCAAACTATTCAAAGCTTATCTTTACCTCTTGAATCGCTGTGTGTTTGCTGAACCAAGAGTGTAGGAGATCCCTATTGCTCGCACTGCTTTCAGGAATCGCTAAAAATATTCAAGTGGTTAATATAAAAGTGGTCAATACTAGAGTGGTTTCCATAAAAACAGGAAGGGAAACAGTAACGTGCTTAGCCCAGTGCACGCTAAATGGATATTTAGGAGTAAAACACATTGCCTCAATTAAGAGTTCATGAAATCAAGGAGCTGCAGGGGTTTTTATCTCTCCAGCACTTGCACTTCCTGCAGTTGGACAAGAATTTGACTTCTTCATTTTAATGCGCTGGGATTTTTTGTAGTTTTCTGACAAGTGTCCCACTGATCATTTCAGCTCCCTCCCAGGCAATATCAAGATTTTTAGTACAGACTATTGAATAAATTCTTTATCAGGAGACCCTTTCTCCCCCTAAAGAATCCCAGAAGACTTATTCTAATAGGATACATAGACAAAGTGATGTTTTCCTATCTGCTGCTACCTAAACAGAAAACTGAAATTACGCCAGAAAAACCAACACCAGAATCTGGTGCACTGTTGGCATTTCAGTAGAAGCTGTTTATTAGCTTTCCCTGGGACCTGCCTTTTTATTGAGTTTACAAAAAAAAAAGGGGGGGGGGTGGATCTGGAAGCAATTGTTTCTCAGCCAAAGTTTTGCGAAGGACTTGTTTTTAATTTGCTGACTTGCTCCAAGGAAAGCTGTCTGTGTGTAAATTCATAGATCTCTTGATGAGTAATCAGTAAGCTTTTGTGCTTTAAAATTTTGATGGTGGAAGGCAAGCAGTGTGAGGCTGGCAGAATAAATTCTCAGGATGTTCTGGACTGGTGGCAATACACAGGCCAAAATAACAAAAGGGTAAAAAGCCAGCGACTAAGGAAAAGTCGGATACTAAAAGGGACCTCCGGCTTAATATAGGGCATAGATCATCTTTAAGTGACCAGGGCTAGAGGAGCTTATGCTCATTAGATGCTTCTCTCCTTGTCCTGTAAATTCTTATGGGCTGAAGGCTGGAGTTTCCAGTATGCCCTGAACTACTTAATTTAAAGCAATAAACAACGTAGGAGACAGTAACTTCAAAGAGATCAGCAGGTCTAGGCCAACTGGGTCTTCTCAACCCTTCACCCACGATTTACATTTGGGTTTTAGGTTTGTAAATGAATCCATTTACAAATTTAGGGGAGGGTGATAAGGAAACGGGAGTTTATTAAAGGTGCCGGGGACTTAGTGCTCATGACATTTTAGGGGCCGAGCTCACTTGCTAACGGCGTTTATGGGCACCTACTCGCTGCAATGAATCCTCCTCTGCCATGTAATTTCCTTGCACGTTGCCTGCTCTATTGAGTGCAACTCCAACACCACTGAGACTCACAGAGGCACGGGAAGAAGGGTTTTTTAATGTCAGATACTATGGGAATGGGTAAAGCTGGAGAGAATGGGCAACAGGCAAGAGGGCTCTGTGGAAATAAGGTCCTCAGCTGTTAGGCACCATCACCACAGTCCGTATCTAATGAACCACGCGGTATGTATGGATGCTACATGTACCATCTTCACCTTAGGGATGTTCATCGGCGGCCTCGCTTTCTCCTCCTGTTTTTCTCCCTCATTTTTTGTGGCTCACCTGTGTTTTGCGCCTTTACTCTGGTTGAGTCCACAGGGTGTACGCGGCTCAAAGGCGGGAGCCCTGGAGCCATCCGACTTCACCGGCTCTAACGGGAATA
>VWPW01031459.1:0-39217 GCA_013389825.1 Crypturellus undulatus | reverse complement strand
TCTGAGGGACCTTCCCAGTGTGGCTCTCTGTGCCACATCTGCAAATTTATCTTCAGTCATCCATGGATGGACAGGAGCCCCATTAAAAATAAACGTTCCCCAGTAAAAAACTTTCTTTTTTCTTTTTTTCCCTCAGGGAAAAAAGGTGCCCAGATGACTCTTAAGGTGAAAAACTTTTACTAAATGTAGTGCTTTCAGCCTTGACTTTCTCCCTTCTAGGGCTGGATTCCTGTTCACTTGGAGGCATGAACTCCGCGTTTTATGTGTTCTTCATTCTTTTCTCTCGAGGGGACATTTCTGTCGGGCTCAACGGTAGATTCGTTTGCTGTGAAACACATAATTGCATTCACACTCCTTGGTTAAAGCCTGTGTCTGCTGGTTAGCTTTGTAGACTCGCATATCTACTACCAATGTAGCACTGCTCTGGACGGGAGCCCCTTGGAGTGCAGGAAAGTCCTAAGCAGAGGTAAAAAAGAATAATAAAAAGGCAACAAATATTTGTACTTCTTTAGATGCCCCAGATTTGGTCACCTCTGAGGCACCCGTTGTCCCAGGTTTTCCATCAACTTTGGTTCTCCCAGCGGGAAGCTCTTTGGGCCACCGATCCCTCCGTGAGCTCCCAGGGCCCAGAGGAGGTAGTAGAGGGATGCTTGGATTTCTCCAGCTGGGATGGCAGCCCTCAGGACTAAAACCAGCCGCTGGCAGGAGGCCAGAGCACAGCTCCTGTGTGTTCCTGGTCCTGAGGAGGTGTGTGAGCCGGTCTGCCCGAGCCCCTCCGAACGGCTCTACAAAAACCTCCCTGGGTCTGGCCTTGCCTGCAGCCCAAACGGTGGTTTTCGCTGCTGAAGTGGCTCGCCAAAATCCAGGATTTAGCGCTTTGATGTTTGCTTTCTTCTCTCCCATTTTGCTGGTGGGAAGAGAAGTGCGTGGCTGGCCTTGTGCCCTGGGATGATGCGGGCCTGGTTGTGCCATGGGAACCCGTGAAGTCCGGCTTCTCCCAGCACAGCAGGGATCCAAGAGCCGGAAAGCCTCTTGCTCTGAGAGCCAAGTGCCTTTTCCAACCAAGAAGTTCCCTTTCTCAGTTCCTGTGCTTATTCTGGCCTCATCCTCCCCACTCCCTTCCCACCACCACATCCGCCAGGCACTTGCCACCCCCTTCCTGGCGGAGCTGGTTTTTCCAGTGCTGCTGAAGGAATTCCATGGAGGACTTCTGCACCTGCCACAACCCTGGTCCCTTGGACGTGTTGAGGTGGTGTAAAGCAGTGGCTACCGGCATTCCCCTTTGCTTCTGCTCACATGTCTGTCGAAGAAGGATCTCTACCATCATAGAATCATTCTGGTTGGAAAACCAGTGGTTACCAGCATTCCCCTTTGCTTCTGCTCACATTATGGTTGGAAAAGACTTTCAAGATCATCAAATCCAACTGTTGAACATCGCCGTGCGCGTTAAACCATGTCCCTGAGTGCCTCATCTACATGTTTTTTAAATGCTCATGGTTTCAAGGAAAAGTCAACTCACTAGTTTATTCTGCACTAGGAAAAAAAAGGTTTCAAAACGTGTTGCTCCATACTACACCCACAGCTACAAGCCCCAGTATGGAGCAGATGTGTATTTGCTTAGTGAAAGAAAGTAATGACCACGTTTGGCTGCAGCACCAGTTAACTGTTTGGAGGATGAGGTGCAGTGGATGAGGGCCACTTGTTGGAATACATGACCTTCTGGATCTCCTCAAGCACCAATCTCTGTGATTTCATTACAGCCACATACAGCTATAAGTACACTGAACTTCGCTTTGGACCTACCCTTTGTGAATGCTGAGAAAAACCCTCGTCCACCATGAGATTTAGCCCTCGGCAATAGATGACAACAGCAAAAGCAGCTGAAACAACCAATGGAGTCCACCAAACCCTGGAGATCAGCGTGTGACACCCGGGCGTCGCGTGACACTTCTTTAAGTGCAATAGCAGTTGTACAGCGAGGGGCTTCTTCTCCAAAGGAAACAGATCCAAAACAATTCCGTGCATACATGGCTGCTTTAATAAATACTCTTATATATGCTATAAAAAATAGCACATTTTCCTGGCCCTGAGGTTATGGCTTTGCCTGCAAACAGTGCTGCAGCTTGGAATTTCAGGATCCTTTTGAGGCATTGGAACCGAGGAAATTTTAGTAAGCGCTTGACGCAAAATTACTGGAGCTGTCTGCCGTGCAAAACTTTGCAACCATTCTCCTTCACATCATCAACAAACAGGCTGAAAGAAGTGGTGTGCAGGGGTGTGGGAAAAAAGAGCTTCGTGGTTTTGGGTTTCAGCGCTGCCTGTGAATCACTTTGCAGTCCTGGGCGAGGGACTTGCTCTCTCTGGGACTCTGCTCTGGAGCCGGATGGTTTTAGTGGACCTCAGTCAAAAGGGTTGGAGAATAGTCCTGGGAGATGAGGCAGAGGGTCCTGAGCAAAGATGACACATAAAAGCAATAGAACATTACTGTGTTTGATGGAATATCATGGCTTTATACTTCTGGAAATGCAGATGTTTTACAAAAAAAAAAAGGCGTTATTGTTGCATACATGTGATTTTTTTTCTTCCTTAAAGGCAAACAAAGCTACATCTTGCAGACAGGGACCAAGATCCTGACATCCTCATCAGCAGACTCCCACCAAAGCCAACTCCAGTTTTGCCTGAGCTAGATTTTGGCTCTTTGTGAATAATCCAACATAATCCATTGACTCTTTAACCCGTAAATTGTCAAACTCAATAATTTCCAGCTGAGCAGATGGCTGAAATCAAATAACCTGTAAGATAAGGTACTCTGGGTCCAGTTTTAAGTAAAATTGAAGTTTGCTAAACACGAACGTTATAGTTACATAAATAACAAAAGAAAAAAAATCACCACCGAGGCCAAAAATCGTTTTTCTGCAAAAACATAGAGGATCAATTTCTCCAGTTTAGTATTACCAAACTTGGCAGTAATTCACATTTGAAGTATAATGATGTCATCTGGTTGGCCTTCTCCCATTGCAAACAGTAAATCTTGAAATCTGGAGAGATCTTTTATTTGGTTATTCATATTGTACTGCATCAAGGGGTTACAACACATGTGCCTGGGCTTATTAAAATCATCTGGAAGAGAAGAGCTTATTATTTAAAGGCACAGTACTTGGGCCGATTTTGTTTTTCCTGGAGACTGGTTTTTTTTTGGATGTCAGCTGCACTTACAATCATGTGTTCCCCACCACGTCTGTCCCTTTGAGAGGACCCTTTGTTTCGAGGAGCTTTTTGTGGTGTCTGCAAGGAGATATTCTCATCCATGGCCTTAATATCCATCGTCCAAGGATGGGGGATGTCAAATGGATTTTTTCCTTCATGGAGGAGAAGATCCACCATCGTGGTAGAGCTCCTTGTTGGCTTTGGAATGGGAATTTCCTGTGCTCTGGTGCTTAAGTCCATGTAAAACCTCCCATTTTGGGGAACAAGCATGTTGTTGGCTCCGGCAAGCCAAACTTCTCGCTTCCAGAGAGGGTTTCCTCGCAGATAGCCCATGTCTTTGCCATGGCATGACCAGCAAATAGCAGGCTGGGCTCTCAAACGCTCCGCGGAGCCTTCAGACGCGCTGCTTCCCGCTCTGCTTTCCCAAATTTCCAAAGGCTTCTTTCTCCTGCTAATTTTTATTTACGTTTCTGAGGTTTGCGTTGTTTGGGGTTTGGTTTGGGCCGCTGGCTGTTTTTCTTGGAATATGCAGCCGCCAAGATCAGGATGTCCTTACTGCGCTATTCCGTGGAATTTTCCTCCGCCGGAGATCGCTCTGTGTTCCTTCGAGGCAGCAAGCCAGCCCGGCAATACCAAGGAACCTGTTTTTTCAGGCAGTGGATTCCATGTCATAGCTCCACGTGACTTCAAGCTATGCCTCTGCTTGCTGGTTTTCTTTCCCATTTATTTAATATTGCTGCATGCCCGGCTGTTTTGGCGCGCTTGGCCCCGGCTCCTCCTTGAGCTGATCCAGGCTGGTTCCTTCTTCAGCCCTGCGTGTTTGGAGGTTTCTGTGGTTAATTAAATCCCCTCCTGGTGCAGGGGGGAGGCCTATTTGCAAATTGACCATGTAGGAAAGTTTGGTGCTGAAGCACCCTTTGCTCAGCTCCACTCAAAATACATCCAACGCGAGGGTTGCCAGGAACATCAAGTCATCACACGGTTGGAATCATAAATAATTTAAAACCTCCACGTTTCTTCTCTTATCTGAAGAAGGAAATAGTGCTAAACACCTGAAAAATTAAGATAACTTCATCTGAGAACACACTTTTGTTTTGTTTTCTTGCAATGTTTGACGAGATATGGCCATAAGGACAACCTGGTTGCAGCTTTGAGGTTAGTAGGTGGTTTCTCACATTGGATGCTGTCGTGCAAAGCAGATTCCTGTGCCTGGGCTGGGTCTCTCCAATGAGGACCAGCACCTTGGAGCTTCGGGTAGGACATCTTAAGATCAGCCATCGAGAATCTTCCTCTGGTCATATCCTCCCTGTTTTATCTTAAAAAAAAAATCTAGATTGTAGATTCTGTTAAATTTCACGGCTTGAAAGTCTCTTTGTCACAGTGCTGTCAGTTTTTTCCACTTAAAGTGTCGTCTTAGGGGTAGTCCTGGTGCCTCAGTTTCATGATTGCCCCATGGCGCCTCAATATTAATTATTCGGTTCTGCACAGTGCCTGTCACAGGAGACCTGCTGCAGATAATATTCAATTCTATCCCGAGAGTTATAATAGCTTCCTCATGTGTATTTGCACACCATGGTGCACTCGGCAGCCTCCGTCTTGATTGCCTGATCCAGCGGGATAATGCAACGCAAATGACAATGATGAAAAGTGGTTGCAGCTCCGCTGGCTCTGCTACAGCAGCTGCTGTAACCTCGCTGTGTCTCAATGTCTTCATCTGCAGAATGGATCCAGTCTCCTCGTTCAGTCGCACGTGGTTGTGGTTGGGCTGCTGCACAAAGAGTTAATGTTTGCAGACGCAACAGGATTGCTAGGGAGAGCCGTGTATAAAACGAGTCACAAATTTCCATGCAGACTGTTCCTCGGTGGGAAGTGGGGCTCGTAACTTAAATCACCTTCTTACAGAAACGGTTGACTTTCCGTGGGGGCAAAAATTGACATTTCCTGAAATTACTAGAAGTTTTCATCTGACAATGAAAAATGCACTGGCCACAGTTGAAAGCGTTCTGATTTTTTGATGAAAACACAACATTTCTAGAAAAGAAAACTTTCCTTCTTGACTGGTCCTGGCCAACTGTTGCTTTCCTCTCTAGCGTACTCGATCATTGCTGCACTGCCTTTTTGAAGGCTTAGAAAAGTACTGTGATTAACATCGTTTTAGGGGCTTGTTAAATGACAGTGAATATTTTAGAGTTGTTGTACCTGCTTAGTCAAACAGAACGTGCTTCCAATTAACATCAGCCTGCACAGTTTCCAAATAAATATGTAACTCATTATCAGCTGGTATCACAGGTTTTGAACTGAAATACATCCCCAAGGAAATGTATAACAAATATTTCGTATCGGTTGCATAAATCATGAGAAAATGTGCGTTATTGATTTCTCTCTCTTCCTTGGGATGCTGAACCCCCTCAAATGCTATTGAGCATCTGTGCCTATTCCCTTGTAAGTGCAGAGCTCCATTACTTCCAATCTTTTTCTGGAGCTCCTGGAGAAATCGATTTGCAAGCTCCACCTTCATGGTGAATTAGGGCCACATTGAATCAGCTCTAAGTAACCCCGGGGAAAGAGGAGGCTAAAACAATGTTATCCCAGGGGAAATTCCAAGAAGGGTTGGTTGTCGGAGACCAAAAGCTTCCTCATGTGCAGAGTACTGTCCATTTAACCCAAGCCTCTGTCCTCAGCAGAGTGAATCTTCATTTCTTGGTCATGTTTCAGTCTACGTAAGACGAGGTGTATCCTTAAACCCATTCTTCTCCTCAGATGTCAAACAGATACAAATATTTTGAGTTAACCTAGTATTAAGCCTACCTGGAGCACCCCACCTGCCTCATATTTAGCTAAGGGTAATCCATGGACTCCAATTTCTATCTGTATTTCATACAGAATTAGTGCCCTTTAATTACGTATCTATAAGTGAGCAGGTTTCTCACTCTACCTCTGAACTCTTGATATCTTTCCAACTGGTGTCCCCTCACTCCATCATCTACCTGGACATCCTCTGTTCACCCATCATACGCCAAGAAAAATTTCACCTCTTTGTTGCCACGTTCTTTATGAGCTTGTCCCACCGACCCCCCTTCTACTTGGGTTACTCGAATGAACTTCACTTCATTCGAGGGCTCACAAGGATGGGGCTCCTCTGGCACCAACACAAGCAAGCTGGTTATATAAAATAAATCAAACTGGCCTACAAAGAAGGCACCAGGCAACAAAATTAACCAGCCTGGTCTTGTGCAACTCCTTTCTCTATCTTACTCATTCATTTTTTGGTGTGTCTCCCTGAGCACCACGCTGGGAGGGTCCCTGCCTTCTTGTGCTGTCTGCAAAGGACTAAAAAAAGCAATTTATTTCTTTCTGTTCTGACCATGATCACTCAGCTCTGACGTCTTTCCTCTGATCATCTTTCCTTTTGCTTGGGAATCTGATAACGAGCTTTAATTCTTCTTCTTTCCTTGGAGAAGAAACAGTTTGCTCCCTTATTTTTAAACGCAGGAAACACATAAACATCAGCGTTGGCAAAACAAGTGCTAGGAATATGTGACCAAGGGCAGAAGAGGCATTCAATAGGGATAGTGTGGGAGCTACTGAAAATAGAAATGTAAATGACGACGGGACAGAGTCTTTGAGGATGTAACTTGGCTTTGTGCCACAGGGCCATAAAACCCCTGGATTGGGGATGCACGGAAGGTGCCATTTGGTGAATGTAACAGATGATAGGGCAGGCTACGGAGCTGCAAGCCGTTGGATTTCTTTAGGAGGAGAGNTTGGCAAAACAAGTGCTAGGAATATGTGACCAAGGGCAGAAGAGGCATTCAACAGGGATAGTGTGGGAGCTACTGAAAATAGAAATGTAAATGACGACGGGACAGAGTCTTTGAGGATGTAACTTGGCTTTGTGCCACAGGGCCATAAAACCCCTGGATTGGGGATGCACGGAAGGTGCCATTTGGTGAATGCAACAGGCTAAGGAGCTGCAAGATGTTGGATTTCTTTGGGAGGAGAGGGCACTAGAGGTTATAAAAATGGTGTATGAAAAGGAAGAGAGATTTTTTTATTTTTATTTTTATTTTTTACAGAGGACTGTTGTAAAGCATTTTACGAGAGTGCACAGGAACTGCTTGGAGGGATGCTGCATAGACACTCTGTACAAATCGGAGGGTATTAAATGCTTGGATGGCATTCAAGAATGCGCATGCACCACGTCTCCTGCTTCTAGGAGCTGTCTGAATCCTGCGGGATCCCTATTATTAATTTATCCCTGATTCTTAGATAGGCACAGGCTATTTTAATGAAGGGAGGAGAGCTATTGTGACTTTCCTTCCTTTATTGCTCCACCCAAGATAAACCGGACAGGATATTTTACAGCATTGTGCCTGCAATCAATATAACGTCCAGCAAAAGGTGCTGGACTGCAGATACCAGGCTGCCTTATGCGCTAAGTTGTTTATTTCATAGAGAAAACTTCAGAAGCTTTGGCAGGATTTCCTTCTTGCTCCAAAATTGCTCAATCATAACCTTTGCTTCAGACCATATTATATAATGGCCTAAGACACGCACTGGTGCCTGCTCATCATTAAGCCTAGGCTAGAAGTTCCTCTTGAGCTGAACAGCATGCCAGAATTTTGGGGGTTTGTTTGCTTGTTTTTTACATTTTATTTTTGTGCTGTGCAAAAGAAAGCAGCCACAACAGCCTTCACATCACATTCAGTCAAAATACAGCCTTATCCCTTCAAAGACCATGTTCCAGAAACCCTGGGGAACTGTTATGGGATCACCATGACCTACACCTTCTGCAACACACAGTGCCGGTCACTCTTGCTTCTCTTATCACTGTTGTGTCTTTGCGCAGGAATTTTAGTCTGTTTTATAGAGTGCTGTGTTAGTTGAGCTCCCTTTTGGTGCCCATCGTGTTTTTTGCTCCCTGCTTGCCAGAAATTTAGGCTGGGTATGAAAATCAACCCGTGTTTCTACTGAGTCACGTTGACACCTGGGCCAGGGACAATGACTTGTCACGCACCTCTATCCCGAAACATGGACCCTTTTCTGGGAAAAGCCATTCAAGGAACACGCTCCTGGGACAATAGCTACTCTGGTCTGGGAGCTGAGCCCAGTTTGGCCAGGAGAAGCCAGTCAAGGCAACGTGTTTCATCTTTGCCATCTAAAGACCTGGTATCAGCGGGCTGCAGGACCCACACCTTGTTTACCCAGGCAGCTTGGAGAAACACGATTCCTTCACCCACACAACCCCCTCAGCCAAAACGGATCAGTGCCCCATAAAAAGGGGCACCCGCTTTGTTATCTCTTCCATAAAAAGTCTTGAAAATACACGAATTAGGCATGTTGTTTTAATGAGACATGGAAATTAACCGTCACTGCCAAAAACACGGCTCCTTCTCTCAGCCTCCTGTACTGACTAGAAGCACAGTAATTTGCTAGCTCCCAGCTTCCTGTTATTAAGCAGTTGTTCGCATTTCAGAAAGATTTGGGATCATAATCTAAAAAACAACGTTTGACTTTGGCGCAGCGCAGCCCTCCTCCTCCTCCTCGCTCGAGTTCGGGTTCAAAGTCGGGTGACAAGGGACCTCCCTGCAGTGCCACCTCTGCATGGGGCCATCTGTGGGGTCCGTGGGTGAGGATGGCCATGGGGGACACCCCAGAGCTGAAGGAAATACGAGGAATGAATCAGTTCCTGGCCTGGCCTCCACAACCTGGTCCTTATCTTTTCCTTAGAGGGCTGAAACAGCTCTGGAAAGAGTCTTTTTCTGAAGGAAAAAGCCTGTTTTTTGTAAAATAACCTACCTACCATGAGAAGGGTAAATCATGTTATGAAAATACATTAAAAGAGAGAATACCCATCTGAAACAAGGACTATTGCATGCCTAACTCCTGCCAAGACAATAAACAAAGCCCCTTGCACACAGAAATGGAGCTTTTCTGCTAACACAGGGATTTTCTGCTAATGCAGGATTGAAGGGACCCCCTTACCCAGGTGAGAGAGAGCCACAAAGCACTAGTAAAAATACTTTAATCAAAGATGTGTGGCTGCATGGGTGAACACCTAAGCATTTTCTGTTCTTCCAATGACCAACTTTTCTATACTTAAACAGCCTCAGATGAAAACAGGTTCCACCTTGGTGTATTTATTTTTTATAAAGCCAACCCCCATTCTGTCTAAATGCCTGAATGTCTAAAAGGGGAGCTTTTCAAAGGCATACAGAGCAGTTCAGCTTCCAATTCCCATCAGCGATGCAAGGGGGATGACCATGAAATTGCCCTTTGTGCACTGAAAATCATTCCTGCCTGTCCTGCGCTATTAGGTTACACGTATGGGCTTCTTCTGTTGACCTCGGATCCCTGCAGAGCTTGTGTTCACAGCTGCTGCCAGGACGGGGACTCCTCGTAATAGATAATATCATGAATTCATTTGTACTCTGCATTTTTCACTATTTCGCTCGAGTGACAGACCTTTTTGTGGGTATTAAATGTTTGCATTTCTGTAGCTATATGCGTATAAACATATATATATACATGCGCATATGATGCAACATTCTTAAGATAAGAGTTCATTGGAAATTTGTGGCAGGCGGGATCTATATGTTAAACTTTCTCTGTTGATGAGCAATAGCAATGTTAAACTTTTATAATGTATTTTGTTCTTATCTGCATAGGAAATCTTATTGACTCCTCCTTCGGTTCTTTTTATCCATTTCCTCCCCAAATCTATGTCCTTGGTTCTTCCTTCTAGGAGAATATGGATTTCCATGAAACGTGTTACACAAATGGAATCTTCTAAATATTTTCCTCCGAGCTATAGAATTCCCCATTGTTCATTTATTTCTGCAAACGGACACGCTCTGCTATAGGCAGAAACGGCTCCTGGTACATACAGTTCCTTTCACAGCTATAAAACACTGCTGTTTACAGAGGTATATTTTCCCAGATCCCCACTGTATTAATCATTGCTCCTGACCCGGAATGTTTATCCTGAAAAACAACCGCCACTGGATGTTCCTTGGGGGATGAGATATTAAAGCACTAATGCAGGCTAGAGGTCCAGAGCTGCATCGCACAGGGGCTCCACGCGTTCCTCCTGCTGTTCCTTGTCTTATAAATTACATCCTCTAAGACCCTCAGCGCTTTAATAATGTAACTTAAGTCTGTTGATCACCTCCATCACAGAAAGAGCGAGGCAGCTATAAACTACGTGGCAAGACTCGGCTTGTTTACTCCTCCGAACAGATGTTTAAATCGTCTCTCCAGCCTCCAATAAAATATTGCGGACAACTGTGAAGTTTCCTAACCTCTTGTTAAAGCAATCTCCTTGAAGCCTTTAGTTCAGCAGAAGATAAACTGTCCCAACAGGGCATGCTCCCACTCCTCTGTACAGAGAGCACCAGCGAAAAGAGATTATGCCCGTAAACTTTTGCACTGGAAATCGTTGCGGCTCTGGTTTAGATCAATGCCATTAAAACAAAGACAGACGGAATATTTTACTCTTATCTGAGACTGTGGTTAATTGCCTTTCTCATCGCACACATCTCTGTGTCTCCTATCTCTCCTCCTTGTTCTTGACACCGGGCTCAGGCCGCCAGCGTCTGTCTGCTCCGGGGAAATGGGATGCAGGGAGAAATGGTGTGTCCTTGTGCCCGCAGATGGGTTTAGCCCAGAGAATGGCCATTACTCCTCATTTCTGGAAGTTCTGCACTCCCGGTGTAACCCACTGGAAGAGGCGTTATCTGTGGCAGCAGCAAATGGACCCCAGAAGGTGGAGGATCACATGAAATCAGAGCTGAAGACAAGATGATCAAGTTGGCCACGTGCCGGGCTACATCTGGACACTGGTTCCTGGTTGCTCTGTGACATCAAATTTGCTGTAACCTCCTCCATGCAGGGGCAGTGAGACATAATTTTCCAGGACCCTTTCTCTCCCGTTCCCTGCCGTAATCTGCTGGACCTGTTTTAGCGTTGAGTAAAGGGCTGTGGTTGCTCCTGTGGTTTAAGGTTGGCCATCGGGGTGGGTGTCACCAAGCCCATCTCTATGCCAATCTTTGTGCAGCACATTCCCCTGCTTCTCTTGCATGACTCTTGGACTAAGATGACCCTTATAGCCTAGAGGTTACAATTACATATCTCTCTCACAGCAAAAAGAAACCCCCTTAGTTCCAGCTTACCACTGGACCAGGCTCAGCACAACCTGAGCAGCGGACTGGTGCTTTTCTCCAATAAGACTCATCACTTCCTCGAAGATATGTAGTGCAATATACAACTTACACTACATTTTTGATGTCTTTCCTCCAGGTTTCCATCTCTCAAACCTTTCTCTCTCCTGCTCCACCCTTCCAGGAATTCACACTGCACATATTTCTGCAGAGGACTTAATGTTTGCTCCTTAGAGTTAAGGGAGAGGAATGTTCTTTCTATTAATGCTTATCACCACACACTACTTCAATAAAGATTCCTTATAAGCCAAAAAGAATGTCCCAAGAAGATCTGAGAGGCTGGGTTGCCCAAGACATTCAGCACCAAGACCTCTGAACATCCACAAGTTCAAACACAAAGACTAAATAGCTGCTTAAATATTTAACTAGAACAAGGCAATATATTTTCTATGCTACTCGAAGAGGTGGCACTCACAGAAACTTTATGGTGCAACCTCTAGTCCGTGTCTGCAGCTCAGCTAGACCAAGGCATCTCCTGAAATGTCCTGTGGCCTCCTTCCTTCCCAAGGAAACAGGGCACATATGGGAGACAGCCTGTGCTCGGGTCATTTCCTGACAAGGAGCCAGGATGCAGCCAACTTGTGTGCTCGGAGACCAGGCAGTGAATTCACGTACAGGCTGAGCCCTTGGTTTTCATCATGAGATTTTAGCAGAAAGTCAGCACTTTTCTGGTTGTCCCCAGGCTCTTTAGAGCATCTAGCATGATAGCACCATATGGCATCAACATCAGCTCTGCTGTGAATGGTCGGAAAGCAGCAGATATGAGGTCTATGTGACCAAAAGGTACAAAATGAATGACCCGAGCCAAAGCAGTGCATCCTTCAGCAGGAATCAGTGGTGGTTTTGTATCCTCCACGTGCAAGACACTCAAGGGAGATGCAAACCTGCAGGATTGTCAGCATCGGGCATATCTCTAACAACCCACGCAAGTTGACCTGTTCTTCTCGTTTGCAAATTCAATCTTTGGACCTTGGGAATCATGTTTGAAATAAATAGTGTGGGAAAGATGGAGCTTCTATATTCCAGACAACAGACTCCATAAATGCATTTCTAAAATAATTCAGTGAGAGATCATCTGTTACACTTCTGCATGATGAGAGGGAAATTGTCCAAAGATTGTATTCGAATGGGGGAAAAAAATAACCCTTGGAAGCAGAAAGAGGGAATCTGCTGGCAAAAAGACCCCAGAAAGCTTTGAGTGTTGCTCAGGCTATAACTGATACTGAGACTTTTGGGCAAATGGACAAAGAAATTCCTGAAGGCAGACTTCTCTCAAGCCCTAAATTCACTATTTTATTTTGTGAAGTGACATCTTTAATGTTTTGGTGGAGGAGGCTGTTGGCCTGTCATGGCTTTGGGGGGTTATTTAACTTCTTCCATTCACAGTCCTGGCCTTCATTGTCTTCTGTCTTCCTCTATTTCAAGTGAATTTCTCTCTCAGATCTGCATGCCTGGTTCCCATTCCAGAGATGTAATTTACCTTCTGCTGGAAGGGATTTGACTATATTCATGGTTTTCTGCAGCCAGAATATAGAGCTTGTTCAGCTCCTATTCAAACCAAATTTGGGGGCATTTTACTCTCTACATGTTGAAGCATAAATCCATAGAAGCAGAGTGCACTCAAGTCCTCTTAAGACCAGATTTCTTGTAACTTTTTTCTATAAAATGCAGAAAATAGGATATTTTGCCTTTTAAAATAGGTGAATAAAGGAAGAGAAAAGCTCTTCAAGTAGAGTTAACTGGAAGCATAGACACATACCAGAATTTGTAAATTGTGGTTGTCTTATGTGACACGGACATTTCCACTTCCAGCAGTGCCATGGTACGATGCAATGCAAGAACTTGGCTGTTTTATGGAAAAATAGCCATTCAAATAGCGTTGTGCTCTCAGTCGTGAAGGTTGGCACCACGGGGCTTGCTGGGGGTAAGGAATGTCAAGGGAAGCCCATGGCCAGGATGGCCAGGATGGTCCAGGGCCAGCATGCAGCTCCCCTGTTTGGTTGGATTTGCCAGCCTTGAGGGCTACACTAGTATCTGTAGTACCCAGGGAAGGGGGAGAAAGTCCGTGTGTCACTAGGAAACCCTATTTCTATCACTTTCTCCTCTTCTTCTGGTAATGGAGAGCCGAGAGCACCATTTTCATGGCTTTTTACCCCAGGAGGCTCCACTCACAGCAGTATCCTCCTCTGACACCTCTCCACACCAATGTTGTGACTGCACATCACTAGTGAAAGGATCTTCTGAAGCCTCATCCCTAAATCCCGTTACCCTGGGAGTCACTCTAGGATTCCAGATAACCGCATCCCTCCGAAGCAGAAGAAACTCATTAAATGCTGGATGCAGATGAGAGCGGCAGGAGCAATTACTGCCATCTCAGCACGGAGAAGTCCAATTTCACTTAGTAGCCAGGGTTCATTCATGTGAGTGGATTTGTGTGATGAGCAAGCCCTGTTAGACCTGAACTTTATGTTTCTTAACAAAAAAGGATGGGAAGAAGGACCAGGACTAGATTCCTGAACTTAAATGGCAGGGCTGGGCTGAGAGATAAACAAACTATTAAATCACGATGCTGTGCTGTTGCCAGACTGATATATCTCTCCTTTGAAAATAGCGTCTGAAAGGAAATGACAAATAATTTTCCATGCGCAGACCTTGCAGACGCACTGAAGTGAGTAACTTGGAGGCCGTTCATATTTTCAGTATTCCCGTTCTTCCGGAAAATCCATGGCCAAATCCCCACGGAGCGCAACGAGAGCCTCTAACTCCTGGAAATGTTGCTGCGAACGGCGAGAGCGCGGTCTAGTAAATGATGAGTAAAGACCCAGCAATGATGTGTGGGATTCCAGTGGTACGTGGGCTCATGCTTGGACTGCAGCCACGCGGAGGTCGCGGAGGGGAATAAATCAGTGGCGAGTGAGCTGCTCTGGGGAACTTGGCTGTGATCGCTGCCCCGTGCTCCTCGTAGTGACGCCCGGCCCCGGCCAGGCCGTTTGTCAGGACGGCGGAAATGCAGAATCCAGATCGTTCCAATGAGGAGCATTGAAGGAAAGCTCGCCGGAGGAGCACTGCTGTGCGGAGGGAGTCGTCAGCCCCTCGCAGCTGCGACTATGTTGTCTGGGACGAGCAAACAGAGAGGAAAATAAATAAATACCACCAAATCCTGTATTGAGGTCTCGGATTGAATGAAGTCACTTCCAGAAAAACAGAGGCAAGGCTTTGCTCGTTTAACACGCGGGGCTGCGTGAACACACGCGGTAATTGCAGACCGGAGAGGACTTGGGAAGGGCTGGAAGACCAGGCAGCCTGCCTGGATCCGGCAGAGCCGGGCGGTCATCCCAGATCCCTGCGCACCAACTGCACCTTCACCCGAGAAACCTATCCAAGATACGGCTGCAGGGCACCATTTCAGTGCATCCTCCACTGATTATTAGTCATATATTTCCCCCCAAAACCTTCACTGGCCTCCAATCCCCCCAGGTTTCTTCTATCCTCCCTCCACACCTTGTCTGCTGAAGGTGAACTCTTTCCAAGCTCTGGCATCGCTCCAGCGACTGTCACCGGCGAAACACGCAGTTTGGAAGAGCTCATCGGGGAACCGGTCTTCAAGGCAAGAGAAGTCCGCAGCAGCATCCAGAATAAGCATCCGCTCAGTGGCAGGACTGACATCTGCAAGAGCTCAGACAGACACGGGGATTTGGGAGCTTTTGCTGTGTAATTATGGTTATTTTGCTGTGTTTTGTACCTGTAGCCGTGACTATGGGTTTTACAAATGTTCCAAACAGCAGAGCTGCTGTATTCACCCCGGCTTTACCTTCAGTTTGGAGCTAGATTTCTTTCCCCTACAATGAGCAAAATTCATGGGCAGGCTGAGGAGAGCCATGTGTCTTTTCGCGCAGTTGTGCCCTCTTTAAGCCCAATTTTTTAAAGAAATTCAGTGCATTTTTAGCTGAGAGAGGGAGCTGGACGCAGAGCTAAGCTCCGTGGCTTGCAGAAAGGGCACCAAGTGTTAATGCTCGCTGCAGTAACATCCTGCAGCTGGTCCGTGCCTGCAGGAGGTGCAGGCTGCTGCACCAGGGCTCTTCTTCATGCAAAACTCGCTCTGTTTTTTCATTTTGGCTCCCATTTTTGGGGAGGATGCAGACCTGCCCTCTGCCGTGTCCTCTCCTTCAGCATTCCTCTTTCCTTCCCGCAACTTGCCTTGGGCTTCCGCTAAATAAGGCCCAGATATCAAGATGCTCAGGCTCACCGTCACCAGAAAAAACAGAGTGCTCTTTTATTTTATTTACACAGCTGCCATGAATTTTGTTATGCCTAAATCCTCTGTCTCTTCCTCTCTCTGTGGGCCGGGGGAAGAAGAATGGGCTTTTAAGCGTTTGTGTTTACTTTTATTACTCTTCAAAATGTTTTATGGCCTTTTAACAAAGTGGCACAATAATATTAAAATAACTTAAAAAAAAAAGAAACTAAGAAAATGTATTAAAGCATCATAGACATGGACTGAGCACTTTGAATACCCCTTCGAAGTGGCTCCATGACCTTCCTTTGAAGTGGAGCAATAAATTCACTTTGCAGTTCTTTATTAGAGGATTTATTGGAAATTAGAGTACATACACTAAACAAAATGTCTGTTTATCTATACACAGCTATTTGGCTACAATTTGGACGTAAGGTAATGTATTGTGTATTGCAATGCAATTTATAGCACAGTAGCAAGCTGTGAAGAGCCTCCTCCGTGCTTGGTGCTGCTGCTATTTCTGTTAAAGTTGGCCTTATCCTAAAAAACTAAGCAGAAAGGTGGTGTTGGGTGGAAAAAATGCTGAAGGAATTAGTTTCAGGTTGCAAAGCAGGGCAGAACCTGGCATCGTGGAGCTCCAGGCATCCCTGTGCTTCATGCAGCGTTGCCACCCCGGCTTTGCAGGATGTGTCTTGCACAAGGAATTCCCCCCATCTCTTGTGATAACGCTGTTGGTTTTATCCTGCTGCCTGGTATGTGGAATTAAAATAATGCGTTGTACCAATGCAGGCTGTTATCGCTGGGGCAGCAGACAAAACAAGGGGATAACGGGAGCAGGAATGAGTGCGGGGTGGCCATCCCGGTGCGAGACAGAGGCACGAGAGGGCTGTTGTGCTCTAGAAATAGCCGTGTGCGTGTTTTGTCCTGCCCTGGGGCTGCCTCGTGCCCTGAGCCGGTTCCTTGAGGACCAGGGCAGGTCGGTGCGTGTGTGATTTATGGTGACACAAGTAGTCCCCCCGGGGGATGGCACCGAGGAGCCGGGAGGTGGCACAGGGGAGGAGACCCTGTTGGAATCACAGCTCTTGGAGCCGCTCCTGGAAACCTGGAGAGATAAATGTGCCGCCGGCTCAGCATGCCGCTCCTCCGCGCCGTCACGGCATCCGTGTCCCAGAGGACCAGCCCGAAAGGCTGCAGTTCAGGCAGCTCCCCCTCTTCCGAACCATCCCACACGCATCCTTCTCGGCATCCCCTTGGATAAGTCACTTGGAAATGCAGAACCGGACCCAGGCTGAGCATGCACAGGTCTTTTCCCATGCAGATGTGAGCAGGCTTGGGTGCTGCCATCCGTGGCCGCCCTGATCTCCCTCCCGGAGCATCCTTCTCTCCAACCAGGATCATAAACACTCCGACAAGGGCAGCTTTCTCCTGCCATACCAGCAATATCCTGATTAAGTTATAAATTTGCTACTAAAAGGCCCGTTGTCATGTTCCAGTTACGCAGGGTGAACATGGTATCGCACTACAAGGTAGCAGAGCGAGATTAAATATTGGAGCCAAATAGGTTACAGATTTATTCCATAAACTTCTCACAATTTCATTGTGTTTTTTCCTCCTTTGATGAATGGATTTTTCCTATGCTTGACAGATTTATTTTTTTGCGGCAAGTATTTTTTTTTCGGTTGCCACAGTTTATGCCAGTTTTCCATTAAATCCTAAGGAACAAGATGAGGTGAGAAGTAAGTTTGTTTGTAGCTGCGGTGTGATTTAGGTGGATGTAGTTCATATTGGAGAACTTTTCTTTTTTCTTTTTAAGCAACACAGGCACTCTGTATCCTAAGGCTTTGTATGGCCATTTGGAAACATTGATGCTTTCAGGAAAAGGAAATGATAGGATCTGTAAACTGCATTAAAAAAATTAATATTTTTAAAGGCCTGTTTTAAACATCACCTGTAAATTTCAGATTTTCTAAAAGATTCTGGAATATTTACATATAGTTAAAAGGTTTGGGGTTTTTTTGTGTATAAATATTCTGTGGAATATTTATACATTACCAACAGGAATTCCAGGCAATGTATTTAAGCAGGCTTTAGCTTTTCTCAGATTTCTTTGGAGATTTCCAAAGCTGTGAATGCTGTAAATATGGTCAAACATTGCAAGTTTGCAGTAAACTGGCACTTTTCTTAAAAAAAAAAAAAATCTGATCTGTGGTTTATTTTGCTTGACCCATGTTTGATATTTAAGGAAATTAAATAAATCTCACATTTAGTTNAAAAAAAAAAAAAAAAAAAAATCTCACATTTAGTCTCCCAAAATAATATGCGGTGTCCATTAACACATGTTAAAGTTAATGAAGGTTAGTGGTGAGCATATAAATAGCGCAGCTGCTGGCCTGATTCGGAAAAGTAGAGCTGAGCTCTCCCTGCTGTAAATGTGCCGGGTGGATTTGCAGAGATGATATTTGCTGCTATTTGTGATATTCTTTTTATTCTTGCTGCTTGATGGGCTCTCTGCTTGCGCAGCACCCGGCCCTGCAGCACAACAGTCCCTGCATCCCCACAGCTGGGCTCCAGTGCTTGCAAGTTGTTGCATTTCTATTTTCAACCCCACCTGGAAAAAGAAATGAGCCCTGGTGCTTCGTTGTTTAATAAAACACATCGCATCGTGGGCATAGGCATAGCATGATACCCCAAAACGTGATGGCAAGGGCACCTTGCCCCACATCTCTGCTCATTATTTGGCTGCAAACAAAGCCACCGTCAAGCACGTCTGTGGTTATTTAAGTGCTGCAAGCACCATGCTGCAGACCAGGCCACCTCCTTCCCTTCTTTGCCAGAATATCCAAGCAAAAATATCAGGAGTTGGAATCTACACCCTGTTAGGAAGCTGAGGGACCTGATCCCATGCAATCAGGAAGCCAATTCCCCTGGAAGCAGGCAGAGAAGAGGGGGCTTGGAGATATTCTGTGGATGCTAAGAGAGCAGACATCACTAAATGTAAATGTCACCAAAAATCATTCCTCCTGCCTCCTCTCCTGCCCCAAGTACGCTTGGGGATTTTTTTTCCATCAGCTCTTCCCCCAAAGCGTCAAAAGCTGTTCCAAATTCCACTGACATCACAGGGAGGCTTTCCAGAGGCTAACGGGCTTCGGGATCAGGCTCCAAAGGGAGTTTTATTCCAAAGATGCACAGGAGGGAGCTCTTCGGTGTGCGTGTGCACGGCGCCGTGNAGGCTAACGGGCTTCGGGATCAGGCTCCAAAGGGAGCTTTATTCCAAAGATGCACAGGAGGGAGCTTGGAGCGACTCTTGGGTGTGCGTGTGCATGGCGCCGTGCTGCAGAGACAAGGGGTGGCAATGCCATCCAGAGCGATCCTGCAAGGAAAGCATCCCGGAGGCAGCGCAGAGCATTGCTCTGCTTTTGCAAGCGAGATGTGCAAGAGGAAGGATGGATCTGAGCATTTCTGCGCCTTCCTTTTGGTGGTATTCCTCCATGCGGCGCTCGACATTAATCTCCACTTAATTGACCAGAAGGTCACACAGATCCGTGAGATGCGAATATGATCCTAATTAGCTCACTTCAGGTTACACGCTGATTTTCTGTGCATTGCCCTTTGGAGCTGTGGAGCAGCTTGTTTTGGAGGGGAACATAAAAGAGAGAGAGGCGTGGGGGTTAGTTACTGCCATAAATTTTACTGTTCACTGGAAACCACATTAAATGGCAACATCGGTTTATAGATCAACTCTGCAACTGCTTGGTCGTTAAAGTGGCGCTGGTAGATTATTGTGTTGTAGTCTTATAAAATATGGGCACTGTATTTGCCGGGAGAGAACTTAAAAAGAGCAATAAAAGTCACCAGTGTCTTTGATTCCTTGTTCCCCTTGCGTTACAATAGGCAATATGGGATGATCTGGGCTTGTCTGGGGTACAAGAATTTGCAATTTTGCCTTCCATCCCAGACCTGATTCGTGGGTCACTCGGTACCTGGACCAGGCGTGCTGGATATGGCCAGACCACCCCTAAATTGCAGGGATCCTCTGTGGGCAGCAATTGCTATTGCCACTGAATGTGGTGAATCTCCTTCGTGCATCTGCATTGCCCAGCACCGAGCCAGGTCTTCCAAGCCACAGCGCAGCGGAGCCTCTCCAAGCGCAGTGATATATGAGGGCAAGATCCGCATGCAAAAATAAAACTTGGAAGCGATGAACGTGAAATCTTTTCCCAGACAGAGCCTAATCTTCGCCTGTCTTCTGAAAATCTAGACATTTTTGTTGGAATAAGACAAGGGCTGCTTGGGAAGTTTTGGCCACTGTCAGAGGCGCTGAGCTCTTTGGAAAATTCCAGCCACAATATGCTGTGCGATGACCAATACATTTTGTACTGATGCTTTCCTTTCTTATCAAAAAAAAAAAAAAAAAAAAAGAGTAGTATGCAGGACTAGAGTGATGTTAGCTGGAGGAATTAGGTTTAATAACCACACTTTAGCCTTCACACAACACTAAGTTTCTTCCAAAATAGGACCAGTAAACTCTGGCTTCACCACTGGGCTGGTTAGTTGCAAAGTTTTCTTAGAAAAAGAGATTTTTGCAGATCTAAAAAGCAGCACTGTCAAGTGAAATGAATTAGCCCTGCCATACAGTAGTCAAATGGGAAGCATGTTCTAGCTGAGCGAGAAGGCTGATTCTGTGAAATGAAGAATTTTGAGAAATGTTGCTGCTACTGTTCACGGGGCTTTATGGGAAATACGTGGGCAACATCCCGCTTGCTTTGTGGAAGGTAATAGTGAAACAAGAGGAAGCACACGGGAGTCTCAGTACTGGGTGCAGGANGCTTTGTGGAAGGTAATAGTGAAACAAGGGGAGTCTCAGTGCTGGGTGCAGGCTCAGTTAGAAATCCAAATACAACCTTGTCCTGCGCATTACTGATACAGGCTTCGAGCTGGATGGCTTCGAGGCAGCAAGTTGTCGTCTTCCTCTGGAAATTACAGGCCACTAAAACCGTGGGTTAAATCCAGAGACCAAGCTCCAGCCTAAGTGGAGTGCAGTCCAGCTGCAACCTCGGCCACCAGCCCCAGGCCTTGGTGTGCTGAATCAGCTGATGGGAGCTCCTCAAGGACAAGAAACCATCCATCTTCTGGGCATGTTCTTGGCACAGTCGAGACTCACATGGGGTATGTGACACCCCGCTGTTCTTTTAGCTCCGGAGCTGGGATCAGAGTGGTTTCAAGAGGTGAAAGCTCTGTCTGCTTCCTGTGTATAGTAAGAGCTTTTATCTCCTGTGTTTCAAAACAGGCAGTGGTATAGTCTTGTGAATGCTAAATCCACCTTAAAAATAATATATTTTTTGATGTGTGGGAGCTTTGACTAAGTAGAGAGTAAAGGCTTAAGACATGTTCTACCAAGTGATGTCCCAATATAGTGCTCTGACTGTGTAAAAGTGCTGTAACCAACCTCAAATCATCCACGCTGATGCACTACTGGTTTCTACAAAATGTCCTGGCCAGATCATGGTCCTGGGGAACCTCGCGGTGGGAGAATGAGTGTGGTGGGTCATTAGTGCTCCGATATCTCACTGGGGGCCCACTGGGGACTTTCTGTCGGTGGGACGGAGATGAAAGGTCTGGCACAGGCTTATCTCGGCCAGCAGCACAGGCCAGGGCAGGCTACACGGTCTTGCCACAAGTCAGATCGGTCAGAAATTGGCCTTTGGAGGCAAGAATACAGCATCTCCTTGATGACAAATGCTTAAAACCATCTACATCGTTCAGCCTTCTCATTATTTGGGTGTTGTTCTGTTTATCGCCCCGCTTTTAAAAATAAAGACTGCGTCAGGAAAGGGTTGTAACACAACCCTACAAAGACTTGATTTTCAATTCAAAATTTCCTATGTCTCCAGCTAAAAAACATGAATCAGAGATAAAATCTGACACATTCTCACCATTTGTCTCTCTGGCAAAGGAAAAGAAGGGTCATTTGGTTCTGGATGTGACGTACAGGATGCCATATGAGGCATCCTACTTGATAACTTCAACTTGAACTTGTCCACTTACATAAATGGGGTTGATTTATAACAGAAGCATCGAGCTTTGTGTGATTATCTGTGCAATTATAAGATGCTTTGTTTTAATGGCCTTATATCCCATTTGCTTGTCATTTTTTTAGCACCAGAGACCAACATGTTGAGGTCTAAGGGGCCTGGTTGTGCATAAAGCATGTTTCAGGCATGGCATCCCTGCAACAGCAGCAATCTGGTGGTTTAGGAGTGATCTGCAACGGAAATTCTGATCCTTAGCACTGCAAAAAACCTTTTGAGTCCCCTCGCAGGCTGCGAAGACAGGCTCTCAATTTTCCTCATCATAAAGAAAACTTAAAAGGAAAAAAGGAGAACTATGCTAGATACTGGAACTGATATTAAAGTCTAGGGAATAACTGCCCAAACTCCAACTTCTTGGTATTTTCATGTGGTTTCTCTGACAGATTCAGCCATAGGCAGATCATTGATGTCTCCTTGCAGCTTACTGATAAAATGCAGTCCTGCAGCTATTAGCAACAGAACCTCTTGCAATTTAGTAAGCAAAAATTAGCCTGGATAATCTAAACCACCGACTGAACCCATCCTGGATCGGGATCTCATCTGCTGGACTCCAGACGGGTGCGTTGCAGCAGATCACCGGGATCTCTCCCCTCTGAAGATGAAACTCAACCATTGCTCAGCACAGTCCCGAACACAGGAGGAATCAAACACCCTTCTGAACCTCCATCCCACGTCCGTGTTTTAGATACCCATGGCTGCAGGATTTCAAAGCTGAGGTGGTTGAGGGATGCCGGCACTGGGAGTGCTCTGACGTTGCCTTTTGTGTTCACAAGGGAGGAGCCGCGTTGTTCTCGCAGGCTGCCCTGAGTTCTGTTTGTTTGTTTGTTTTTGATTTCACGTATTACACATAATTTCACGCTACACACGACGGGCAAACAAAGCGCTTTCAATTCTTATTTACAAAAGATGTACTTGGCTTGGTCGGAAAGACTTCAAATGGCCCAGAAGAAATGAATGAAACAACTGAAAAAAAGCAAGATTTAGCTCTCATTCTTAAAATATTCTGTGTGTCAGGTTATCCTTGCAGAAACAACACATGCGTATCAGTTCCTCAAAGCCATGATTTATGTCTAAAAACTCAGGGTCATTTTATGTCTTATGTTGCCGTACAGAGAATGTTCTGTGGCTCCATTTCATTCTGTTAATGAGTGACTCATTGCAGGCAGGACGAGATTGACTTACAGGGTGGCACCGTGGGCTGGATGCTGCTAGAAAGCAGTGAGTAATATTGAAAGTTGGGTGTCCATGGCCATGCACTCTCCACTACTGCGTGCGTCCACATGCCTGTTCGCTATGTTCCCAAAATAATGATGGAGAGCAGGAAAACATCCACAGAAACATGAAGGCACCACTAAACTTCCTGGCTCATAGTAGTTTCTTTACCATACTAATGAACTCTACAACTGATGGAGCTAAAAATTGCGTGTGTTTATAAATGTTTGGGTTTCCTACAACGCACGTGACCAGCCGAGATGCCCCAGGAGATGCCTCCGGGCAGCCTTGCACGTCTGCTCTGCAATGCCGGGAGCTTGGCACTCTCTTTGGAGCCTGTGTTTGGGGCTGGATAGCAAAAGACGTTGTCCAGCACTGCTTTGTTGTGCCTCGCTTTGCATATGTAGCTGAGCTACTGTCAGAGGGGCACCTGAATATTCTAGCTGTTCATTTTATAGGAAAAAACGTGTTCTGCATTGTATGAGTAAGGAGGAAAAAAAATCTATACTTTCCTGCCTGGATTCTGTATCTTAACTAACTCCCTATTTTTGACTCCCTTTTTCCCCATCTTTCATCTGCCCCTTTCAACCAAGAATGCATTATATGGAATTGGTATGTGTGTCTTATAGCAGAGTGATTAATTATTCAGAAATGCTCTGTTTATAATAACACTCCCCTACAATGTTTGGAAGGCTTAGAACTGGCAGGAATTAGTTATTCCCACCTTTAAGAGCTATTTTTAGTGCCAATGCAATATAAAAGAGGCCAGCAACACCTATGTACTTGTTATTCATCACATATATACTTATTACATAGGCATGCATGAGATAAATAGAGAGATAGAGCTGCATAGCTCAGGGCTTGATCTGTGCCAAAGAAGTAAAATTCCATCCCTGGAGAGCCTAACTGTGAAGGCAAATAGGGGCTAGCGCTGAAATCACCGATTCCTATCGTAGCTAAATGGCTTCTTGGAGCAAGGGGATGGGTTGGCGTGTGTTCCCTGGGAGGCAGCCTCTGATATGCATGACATTATAGAAGAGGCACGAGGCGGATGCCAAGGCCGTGAGCCAAAGCTGATAAGGCTCAGGGGAGTCCCGTGGTGTCAGGAGGCTTTGGAGCAGCCCCACAAGCTGCCCAAGAGCAGCTCCTGTGGCCTGGCCTCCTGCATCCCTCCTGGACACGGCTGTGGCCTCATCCCCATGGATTATAGACACCTCATTCCACTGGCCTTAATGTGCGAGTTCCTGTAACGGAGTGTTGGCAAGTCCTGGAAGTTCTAGGAGCAAGCGTTGAGCTAGAGTAGTTGCCAACTGGAAGGAAGGAATACAGCAATTTCGTGATATCCCGTTGGTGTTGTAACTCCTTACAGTGCAACTTGGATACCTGCCGATCCATTCTTCCCATAGGTATAAACCAGATTACACCTATCAAAGTCAATAATACTCTTTAGCATTAACCAGGTGGCTGTTTATATTAACCTGATCTAGCTTGAAATCCTGTTGCCTCCACCCAGTCGCTTCCCAGTGAGCTGGTATTAGATAAAGAGCTCATTTCAGAAGTATATTGGGATTTTCCATTACATTCCTTCCATGAGGAAGGTATACCGAGGCTGTCTTAAAAAAAGACTGCAGCTCCAAAAGCCTCTTTTCTTGTGGGAATAGGTGGTACTGTTTTCCTTACTCAACCATGATGATCTGCAGCCAAAAACAGGGACACAAATAGCCAAAGAAAAGCATCCAACCAAATAAAACTAAAGTAATTCCATTGCAAACAGTGAAAAAATATTCTGGAAATATTCTCACAGTATTTCTCCAGCAGGAGCTTTTCCCCATGAGTATCTTACACTAACAAAAAGAGGTCAGTGATGAAATCTCCTTTTCTGGGTCCATCTTTTCCCTTTCTGCTGCACCCACCAGCCCCCAAAGCAGGGACTCCTGGAGTTAAAAGAGGAAGAACCATCTATCTTCCTTTCTGGAGAATACATCTTCCTTTCTCTGGGGAACAAATCTTCCCTTCTCATGAACACTGAGAGATTTCTGTTAAATCCGGCAGAAATCCGCATATCCACAGCATAGCAAGCTGTGAGGATTTCTGAGGAGACATGGACAGCCTTAAAGCAGTGCTGATGAGGCCTTCCTTTGGTCTATGGAGATCTTTGCATGTTTATGCCATGGATTATACTCCGTCCTTCTGGTCCCATGTTCCTTCTTCAGAATTAACAATGTTTTTGCATCTCCATTGCCTACCTCCCCAGCACACTGCTGGGTAGACATGGTGTCCTTCCCAGGAAGGATCCCACCCAAAGCTCTTCTTGTGAGCAACACTACCCATTCCCCAGGCTTTCTAGTTGCCTTTTCCTGCATTTTTTCAGTTCAAATTTGTCATACCAGAGAATGTAGAGAGTTGTACGCCAGGTGAGGACGTGGCAACTCCTTTTGCAAAGGTTTCCTTGCTTCTTTAGGTCTGTTGGGTACCTCCTGCCAGACATACCGTGATCTCATGATCTCGCTGGCCATAAGGAGTCATCCTGTAATTCATTAGCACGGCTGGCTCATCCTCTCCTGTGTCATTTCCCTTGGGTGACAACCCAGAGCAGACAGGCTGGCTATCTGCTGGGGAAGCGCATGCATCACAGCTCTAATTTGGGCTTCATTCTTGGCATCGTGAGGCATCCTGAAAGCTCTGGGAACCTGGCGTGACCTCGCGGCTGCTCCATGGCCAAAGAGCCGAGAAAACACAAGTTCCTCTGCATGGAGCAGCCACCGGGAGGAAATAAGCAACTTTTCCTGCATTTTCCCAAAGCTCTCTAAAAGCAGACACAATTCTGGAAAACAGTTGGGGCTGAATGAATCTCCATCCTACGAGAAAAAGTCATTTGGTCGGAGTATGATTATCCAGCTGCATTCAGGATACAGCCTGCTGATTTTATGGATGCACATTTATCTTTTAGGGCTAGAATTCAGTGTTGTTTTTGTCTTCGTGTGCAATGTTTGACATATGATGTAAATTTACTTTTATAACGTACAGATATAAAAGCTACTGCCTTGAACTTGATTGTAGAAAACTGCCTACCAGATTTGCTGATAAATGTTTTTTTCTGCACCATGGAAATAAAGAGTTGAAGTACAAGAGGAAAAAAATAGCACTAAATAGAAGTTATTCAGTCTTAGATTTCAGCACTGCAACTAAACAACAGCTTTGCTTGAACATAGGCCATTTTTGTAATTTTAAGATGTCTTCCATGACCCTCAGCTTTCCTACAGTCTCAGTTGAATTAATAAAATTTCTTAAACAGAGTCATACACGATTGGTAAGTTACAGACTTAGCAGCTATAAAGCGAGATTTGCATTTATTCCAGTTGGAGAATCCCATGATTTTTTTTTTTTTTTGCAAGAGCCTACATAAATATGCAATGCCAAATTCTGAGGTCAGGGGGAGATTAGCCTGATTAAGAGCTGCCGTATGAGGCTTTTATCTACAAAACTGATGGTGTTTTGTTCCCACAAAGTGTGGGTTTGCTCTGCTGTGCACCCCACACTTGTGCACTTATGGGCAACCTTTTTCTTCCCTGTTGGTGGACATGAAAATCCTGCACTCGCTTTCTCCTCAGTTTTGGCTGATGCTCTTTGGTTGAAACAAACTGTTGTTTTACGGGAAAAAAAAATGTTCTTTACATATTAGAGACATATTCAACAGACAGAGCTCAGACTGTAGTTGTTTTCATGACCATAGTCATATAAAATATCCTAGCCGGACTTTATAATTCAGGCCACTTTTCATAGTGCAGACTCATAAATGAAGGAGCTGGAGCTGTTGAGCAAGCGATGCGTGCAGCTGCGTGGATGTGTTTTGCTTAAAAGTATCATTAAGGCAATTTCCCATAATGTCTGGCAGGGAGTGAGTTTCTTTTAATGATTTTATTAAAAAGTGAATTAAAGGCCAAAGGTTGCTTTCCTACAGCCCTTAATTTCCTGTTGCAGCGCCAAATGCCGTGCACAGAGGTTGCTCGGAGCAGAAGACGAGGGAGCTCTCCCGCAGGAGCAGCTCCCGGCAGGACGAGCTGTCCCATCGGATCCAGCGCTGGGAACGGACACGGCTCTGGACTCGTGATGCAGTTTAACACCAGCAAACACAATGGCACAAACACATAGTTATCAATTGCAGATAGAAGCAGGAAAAGGTGGTATTGACTCAAAGCAGGACCCAAGTGTTCTGCTTAGCATCTCAGATGCAATTTTCCTCTTCTTGCTGTCAACTTGACGTCAGCACAAATGCAGGGATCGCGGCACAGAGAAGGTCCTGTGGGCAGAGCCAGTCTCCTGACATGAGCTTGTGTTCTCAGTGCATCTATTACACAGCCCGACTTCTGCCAAAATGTTATTTATCCTTTGCAATTTGGTGAGCATGAAAAGCGCTTCCCAAGGAGGACGTCCTGGTGGGACAGCAGCTGCTGAGGGTCAAGGTCGCTTACAGAGAAGGGGACAACCTGATGCAGTAGGAATGGACAGATGAAGAAGAATAACACTGAGGTTCTCTTCCTCTTGAGCATAGGGTTGGTCTAGATGATCTCTAGAGGTCCCTTCCAACCTCAACTGTGCAGCAACATGACATGAAAATTGCACCTTTGCAGCGCTAGTAGGTCTGGACAGCTATGGGCAATGAACACCATGGAGGTGGAGCTCCAATCTCTAAAATACTTCAATAAAACCACGATAATGTACCCCACTGCAAGAGCTATAAACCATAATTTAATTATGCATGTGTAAGGAGATGGCTTTTTAAAAACAGAAAAAGCTTTACTACTATTAAAGAAATGTAGTATATAAAAATACCTAATTGCCAAGGAAACAGCATGATTACAATATTTCAGGTATTTAGCATGGGCAAATTGTTCTAAGGAAGGAAGCTGGGTTTTTATGGTGGACTCTTGCAGCAGATTTCTCATTATGTTTCCTGTGAACATTCTTCCAATTTCATTTCTTTCAATTTTTTTTACCACACTTGCAAACTTTGCTGGGTACATGAGTGTTTATCCTTCCCCCATGGTGGGTTCATCATTAGAGATGATGTTTCCTGGTATCTTTTGATTAAAAGGGAACTACTTGATGTATGAGAAGGGAAAGCTCAGACCTGAGGTTCTCAGACATCTGGGTTCAATTCCCATGAGATGCCCCCCTAAAATATCAATATTAGTGTCTTTAGTGGCTCAAACTCTTCAAGATCTCAGATGCAGAGCAAGTGTAGGCAGGCAAAAGACATATAACTTCTACTCAGCCATGGTCGCATTCATCTACTCTGGTAAAAAAATAGGATTAAGACTCATCTAACTGCTTCCAGCTAATAGATTTAGGCTGTGGTTCTGTGGTTATTAATACCAGATCTGTGCACTACCAGCGCACCCAGCACTATAAATCTAACGTGCATCAGGCACGGACACATGATTGTGTTTTGTCAAATTAGTGGAGGGACATGATAGGGAATTTGTACCAGCTTTATCCTTCTGTGCTAGCTGCATCCCCACTGCGGAGAGGCAGAACACTGCTGGTCCAACATGGAATGAAGACAGTACTGATCTGTTAAAAAAATACTGCTGCAAAGGGCTTTTATTTTTCTTTCTGACAAATGTGCACTATTAATTACCATTTGTCTGTGTTTTAGCAGCATGGTGTTCATCTGGCACATGGCACTGTTGGTATGATACCACAAATCTTAAAGTTAGCTCCAAACCACAGCCCTAAGAGCAATTAGAGCTCATGGAGCAGAGCCTTTTCCTAAAGCTGTAGCCTCTGCTTCTGTATTTCATATATCATTTGGTCAGGACACTCCAGCTGCACGATTTGTACACACCTGTGACAGGTTTTTTCTTTTGAATAGCCATCACATTATCGAGAAATCCCATGTCTATTTGTTAAAAAGCAGAAGAATGCTCAAATTTCAGTGATTAATTTTCAACGCCTGCAAAAAGAAGTCCGTATTTCCTCATTACTCTGGAGATACATTGGGTATTAATTCCCAGTGTCGTTGAGGAGCTGGGCTTGGAAATTTACCTTGCCAACAGTGAAAAAGTGGAGTTATCTTTAGCTCCATGGTTGTTGCACTGTAATTAAAGCAGCGGGTAGGGGAATATGAACGAAATAGCATGTCTGCAGCATGTGTGCTCTTGGCTGACAAATGACACATGGATAACACATCATGACCGAATAACTCCTGTTTCTCCTTCGACAGGAATTATTTGCGGTGGGATATGGATCTCTTGGGTAACTGCCAGGACGTGGATAGGGCATTAGAAGAAGGAAGGAGAGTGGGGAGCAGAGATGAGCAAGCAACACGTCCTCCTTCATGGTCCCAAGCAATACTGATCGATTCCTATGTTATCAGGCCAAATTGCTTATCTATGAGCACAGCAGAAGATCTCCTTCCCACTCTCTCTTCTCACTTACCTTGCAGGACCCCCCTTTCTGGTGGTACCATGGCTATTTGGGGGCTTTTCTTGCAGACCCGTGTGACCAGGAAGCATTGAGAGCCCTGAAGCTGGATTCAGCATCCCTGGGGTTTCCTGCAAGTCACTTCTCTGCACCTCTCCTTCCAGCTCCAGGGAAAGTGCTTGCTCCTGAGGACTTGCACATCATCACACACGCAACCCATCCATGGAAACTTAGCCAGAGCAGGAAAGAGTGAGATCTGAAGGGTCCTAGATGCTGTGTAAGGCCTGGGGGAGCCGCTTGACACGGGAGTGTAACTGAAGTCAGGCTTTGACCCTTAGCTTGGAAACACAAAGCTAAATTTTACCCGCGTTTTCCCCCTCCTGAATCCTCCCCGGTTCCCTACATGGCTGTTCTGTATTATGATCCTTTTAAATAAGCAGCCTGTCATTAGCTTTTATCCCCCTGCTTGCTCAGCCGGCCTAAAGCCGGAGTCTCTTTGTTTTTAAGACTTACATGGTGTGTAAGTGCCAGATGTTTCCCATCTCTTGGCTCTTGGTGAAATAAACACGAACTGCCATAACCTTCACCTTTCAACTCTTACATTACCTATTCCTAAAGTACAAAAAATGGATGTGTGTTTACGCAGAGGAGCTTTGAACTACCTTCCAGGTTTATGTCAAAAGTCCTATTCTCCCGGCAAAGATAACACGTGAGAACAAACCTTGGTGTTGCTGCAGAATTCACCTTCCCCTCCAGCGAGGCAGTAGTCTGCAAGGAGGAAAGGAGTCGGCGGGGATTAGAGGCCAAGTGGTGCTGATGTGACTGGCAGGGCACCCGTAAGCCCCTCGGCTCCGGATCCGCTTCCCATCGGCTCTCCTGGAGCAGCTCCGCCGGCGGCAGGACAGCCCTTTGGGCCACAAGCAGCATCAATTTGCAGAGTGGGAGTCCCCAAGGATTGATTTCCTGTGTCACCATGTGCTGCGTAGCCTAAAGCCTTAGTCCCTTCCACATATTTTAGTTTTTTCTCTACAACTTTCCCCCCTCCTCGGTGAAATCAAAGCCCCACGAGCTGATTTGGAGGGATTAATGAGGAGATTTCCACCAGCTTTAAGAAGCTCGCCCGATATTTCTTTTTCCCTTCCTCCTCATTCACTTCTCATCTGTAACAACACCCTCAAAAGTGCTGGAGCTCCCCAGCTTTCGGCAGGATGTGCAGGACTTTTCCAAGGCTGGTTCCATCTCCCCATGAAAAACCATCCACGTTGCCCATCCACGGCACCCAAGCTTAGGTGCCTCATATAGAAACAGCAGCTTTGCCTTTTTAACTTGATTCAGTAACAATGCACGGTGAAATGAGAAACAAATGGTATAATTAACATTGCAGAAGCGTTTTAATTACAATTTCAAGTAAATTATGTGACTACTGTTATAATTGGCCCTAATTCATGTCATTCCAGAAAAATAGTTCTCTTTTGGGGATAGCTTTCTTTTAATGATGGTCTCAACAGAAAGGTAAATTAGCACAAATAGAGCAGCCAAATATTTTAGCTACTGTTCACATCAGCCTGCTGAAAAGAATTAATTTCCCCCACTGTAAACAGACTAACAGTTACATTTTTTCCTCCCATAAGTCTCAAAAACAGCTTGCCTGCGGAACGGGAGGCTCTTGCAGAGCATCATCATCCTTGAACTTCCTTTTGTGTTTCCAAAAGCTTCGGTTCATCACAATATTCTCACTTGAGTCAGCTATTTTGAGACCATCTGTTGCAAAAAGTGCCCATTTTGGAGAGTTAGAACCGCTCCTATGGGGATCGCAGCAGAACTGAATGAGGCCAGGGCTCACCCGATGGATAATTCCAGGCACTGAGGAGTCTCCACAGGTCTAGAGAGGACCTGGCCTCTTTCATGACCTCTCAGTGCATATTTCCTTAACTAAGTTGACTCAGGATGCTGGGGTCACTGGAGATGCAAGTTATTTCAAAGGCTGGACTGCAACACATATGGAATGGCCTTCTAAATAGTCATGGCAAACCACAGCCTTCAACCAAGAGCCGTTGCCATTGCATCTGAGCAAGAATAATAGAAGAAGAAAACAGTGTGCAGCAAAACAAATGCATTTTTAGAGTCTTTCTATAACTTTGGCTGTGCTTTCTATTAAATTCAAATTTGTGAACACCCTAACCCCTATATGCTCAGGCCCTTCATTCATTCAAGTATTTACTGACAACACAGTGAAATTAATTCAAAAGTTCCAGCTAGGCACATACCCCTTTGACCTGCTGAATGGGAACTTACATAGTTTTCTCATTGCTGATGAGAATGATGTCCAGGGCCTTTCTGACTAAACTCCAATCAGGAGTCTCTCTGTGGGTTTAAAAACTTAACCTTTTCTTTAGGTTGTCTAGATCACAGTATATCGTAATGGTATCTTAGAGATGCTGGGAAAAGAGCTATATGGAATGACTCAATGCCAAGCTGATCATTGCTCTTCATGGACTTTGTTAGAGGTCCCTGTAATTAGGAATTTAGTGTTATATATACTTGCACATAGTGCATATAAATATCTATATAAAACTACCAGAATTTACCCGTATCCCAACATTCTTATACTCTTCCTCCATCTGGATGCTGCTTCACCATGTGGTCCCTACTAGAGCTAAAGACTTCTTATGTCCATTTAGAGAGTCTGAATAACCTGCTGTGTAATTAGGTGCCTAAACATGCTTTTTCAGTTCAGAATGGAAAATCTTTTCTTTTCTTTTGTGAAATTTTGGTCATGAAGCTTGGATCTAGCAAATTGCTTGTTTGCACAAGCTCTCAAAGCACTGGAGCATCCTTCCCCTAGCTGTATCCCAACCACTGACTCGGCATGGATGGGATCAGCAGGAACCTCTGGAGATCTGGAGATGGTCCAACCCCCTGCTCAGACCACCAGGATGCATTGCTGGACCATGGTCAGCTTGTCCACTAGAACCCACAGGTCCTTTTCTGCAAAATCTTTCTTCTGGCCATTCAGCCTCCAGCTTTTACTGGTGCCTGGGGTTGTTCCTCCCCATAGGCAAGCCTTTGCGTTTCCTTTTGCTCCTCATGAGGTTCCTGTCAGCCCGTTTCTCCAGCCTGCTGCGGTGCCTCTGAATCCTCTGGGCATCAACCACTTGTCCCCATCACCATTTACCCAGGTGTTCTTTCCCAGGAAATGGTCAACTGCTCTGGAAAAGAGTGCAGCAGTCACAAAATCCGACCTTTTTGCAAAGCCAACAACAACTTTGCTCCTATAAAAGTAGTACTTAAATTTGGCATTTTTCTAGTGTACTGCAGGAGAACGAAGCACTGTACTGTAAAATGCATTCTGAGTTTTTATTACCTGAAGGCAGTAAATCACAGAGGTACCGATCTTACCTCAGTCAGGAATGAAGCCGTCACCTTTAGCATGGGTTTCGGTAGAGGCAGGAACACTTCTGCAGTCAAGTGACCAAGTTTTATGGCTGTGGTTCTTTGAAACAACTAATAATATTTGTTTGCCATTTCTCTCTCAAGCAACCATCCACTCACTAATTCGCACATCACCAAGAGGTCGTTTAACTCTTGCCTGAAGGTATTAAACTCTATCTGTTACTGTATCACTGAAAATACAACCTCTTTAGAGGTTGAGAAATGCTTGGAAAGAGGTTAAAGCAACTTAGCCCATTGCAGGTCACCTCAAAGCAGAATTTAGGCTGCCCCGTGAGTCATATGGTTGACTCAGATCCTCCCCAAAGGTCGAGTGTGGGACAGTTTCGCAGCTAACACTGCCCTTTTATGATCATGGAGCTGCCCCTGCACTTATATATATATATATTTATTAGCTGTCACAGCCAGGCTAGCTTGGTCGCTCACTACTGGTCATTCACTAATATTATCTATCACATTTGCAAACATCCAAATTACCTCTGTAACCATTTCCATATTTATAACAGTCTGGATTAATGATGTTCAAGCTCTTTTTCTAGCTCATAATTCTCAGCCTGGGAAACAGGTGTCCAGTTTTTTTTTTTTTTTTTTCCTTGGATTTACTTTTAAAAGTAGGCTTTAGGTCTTCATGTGTTTGTGTTCTCCGAACAGCTCATCTGCTTCCCTGGTGATTTGTGCTTCATCAGTTCCTGTCCTTGGGCCCCTCGTTGATACCCTGGCTTCTAAGAGTCTGCAAATTCGATGCCTGCAGGCGTTTGTTTACTTTCTTTCCTGTTTGGCATGGAAAAAAATATGTTTTCCGTAATGCTACTCAGCGCATGGAGAGAAATATTGTCGAGTAATTTATTTTTGTTGTTGTTAACTACAGTTCTCCCTTTTGTGCCTATTTATGCTGCTTTGCCCTGCTTAGGAACTGCCCTTGCAATGAGGATTTTCCTGTGGATTTAGCAGCAAAGCAAATGTATTAGAGAAAGAAGAAATACAGACCTTTCTCCTATAAATATGCACCCAAATCATGCACCCATGCAGGAAGAGGTACATGGGTGGATGCCCTACCAGGCTATGGGTCTCCCTTGGTGCCCATGGGGCTTTCTGCAGGTGCTTCCCATCACTCAGGACCCTCCAAGCAAGTCACCTTCTCTGGAGATGTGGTTTTGACCGATCTGCGCTGGGTACAAACGTGCTGTAGATTTTCTCCTGATCTTGGGACCATGGTTCTCCTAAGCACATGTAGACACATCAGGAATAAGAGGCAAACTGGATGGATAGAGCAGTGCTCACAGTTGAACTATCCTCCAGTTATGTTGTTCTTTGCAGAAAGGCCAGAAAACCTGGAGGATGTGTGATGTTTGGAGGACAGGGAACATCTGGAGGATGCCATCTCTGGAGGACGCAGTGCTTAGGAGATCAATCTGTATTTAGACAGTACCGAGTTCCTGGGGCTCAGCAGAGCTCCCAGGCCCCATAAGCTTGTCTGACCTGGTGAATAAACATACAAGGAACCTACAGGTCTGGACCACCTGTAAAACCCGCCACATGGGCGGGTTGTCACTGTTTGCCCATGAGCAGAGCTGGAGATAAGCCTGCAGTGATACAGTCCTGCCCTCATGAGGGTTCTCTTCTCGGTTCTGGCACGTGTGTCCATACTCCCTCCTTTCCTTTTTGCATGGATGTCCCAAAGCATGGGAAAACCCTTGGAAGGTGCTGTTATTTATGGATTTTCAGGCAGCCTCCGCTGTGCTACTGACTTCAGAGCACACCAAGAGCTGCAAGTTGCACCAGTGCCTCCACTGAACCCCAACACCAAGCCGCCCATAAGGCAAGGCAACATTCGTTATGATTTTTATGGCTCCCAACTACTGTAAACCGTGGAGCAATAGAGCTGCAAAGCCGCCCATTAAACTGTCTGCTCTTTCCTGTTTAAACAAGCCCTCTCCAGGGCTTTAGCTGCCGCGACCACTGTGGGTCAACGTGCAGGAAGGAAGACGTTTCTAGGGCAACCACCGAGGCGTTCTACCAAGGTGGCTCCATGAAAGCCCTGCGCTGGTGAGAGTGACAAAAAGCAGTTCATTGGATAACGCAGAAAAAGGTAAAAAAGTTATTGCATGCAGACTGTTTTTATAATGAGGCCATTCAGGCATAAAATCACTTTAAATAGGCAGTTTGTTTCCACATTGCAGAATTATTTTTGTCCTGCTCTTTCAAGGGGCAGTTTATCTAGGCACAGGGGTGTATAAATAATAAATAGCCCTGGGGGCCAAGGCATTTCTGATTTTTTTTCCCCCCTTGCTCCGTATCCTGTTGCAGTTGGTCTCAGGCTGCAAAATGAATTCTGTTTTCTAAAATAATATTATTTACTTTGAATGCAGCCCTCCGCAAGGGGCCCCAGTTCTCTCCTGCAGTAGCAGCGGCCTGAACCGGGCTGTAGTTTTTCAGTCTGGTGCTACCACCCGGTGCCTTTGCAGTGGGTGGGAGGTGGGCTGCAGCCCTCAGTTCTGCACCAGCTTCTCCTCCTGCTGAGGGATGGGGCCTCGTCCTGCCCCTGGCAACATCCTCGCTCTTCCCTGCAGTGGGACAACCAGTGCTGGCCGAGCTGCCCTCAACATCTCCTTGGAGGAGCCAACTACACTGGTCTACCAGTGTGGATCTCCTGATGGTGCAGCTGGAGACCAGTAGCCCTGCAGGAGCCCCCAAGGTTGACTTTGACCCAAGAAGTTGACAGCCCGGCTGGTGGATTGGGTGCTCACCCAACCCTCCAGACATATGACCAATGACTTTCCCCATGCCAGCTTCCGTTTTCCTCATATCCTCATCTTCCTCATATCCTCATCTCATCTTCCTCGTCTTCTTCCTGGCAGCAATGCTTTCCAGGACCTACTAGCGCTTTCCAGGACACAAAGCTAAAGGCTACAACTATCCTGCTTTGTAATCATCTCATGCAGACTCAGAGACTATCTGGGAAAAATGACAAGTTTTAGCTTTGGGGGTAGTTTCCATCACAAGGGCTCTCAGTTTGTAGCTCAACGTAGCTGTGACACTAGTCATTTTTCCGCATGTGACACAACTTGCATGTCATTGCACTGCCTTGCAGCTGCAACTGAAAACCCTTGTTGGGTAGAGCAGAATGGGACTGAATAAGCAGCAAATATTTAGCAGCCTCAGGAGGTGGAAAATGGAAATTCCTGCCTCTGATTTGACCTTAGCCTCCGGCTTTGAGTGTATGCTTAATCGGAGAGAAGGAGGATGGGAAGAGCTGTTTCTTTTCACCTCCTGCTTGGATTATCTCCCGTGCAGGATGAATGATGGCCATGAAACAGGCAAGGCCAGGTTTGCGTATGGGAGAATTAGGGTTTGGTGGGGAGGTCCCAGAAGAATAATTGAAGTTGAACTCTGAGAGGAGGATATAAAAGAATGCAGTAGGGAAGGGTCAGGATCAACCACCTCAGGTGAAGCGCCTCCATCCCATGCGCTGGAGAGGTTTAATAATGGCACCGAGAGCTTGGGCCTGGGGGAAAAGAAGTAGAAAAATTTAAGGAAGGATCAGTCTGAAATGATCCAGACAGGCAATAAAGTCCAGGGATGCTGAAGGGGGAGGGAGCAAAATTCCTGCTCTCCTCAAAGGGAGTGAGTGATTAGCTCTAAAAAGCCATGTGCCAACGCTGCTCGAGATAAAACAGCAGGTCATCTGGTGGAGCAGAGGTCCTTCCAGACCGAAGTCTAATTTCCCTGCGCCGGGGGCTTAAGTGCTGGTTCAGAGGTCAGCAGGCAACACCAGGCACCGAGCAAGGCTGAAGCTCATTTTCAGGGAAAACAGAGCCCGCGGAGCAGGCCCCCGCGCGCCGTCAATCACACGCGCGTTGCATCTGGACAGGCTCCGCGGGGATGCTCGGAGACGCATGGGATGGGATGGGATGGGATGGGATGGGATGGGATGGGATGGGATGGGATGGGATGGGATGGGATGGGCGTGCAATGCCAGGGCAGATGCTGGTTGGGCCACTGGCACCACGATAGCAGCTCCCTTGCCTTCCCTCTCATAATCAAAAGTTTTGAAGTGCAGAGCTGCAAAATAAACTTTGGAAGCTAAGGATCATCCCGAGGGAATTGCCGATGGTTCCATTCACACGTTCCAAAACTCTGCAGCTAGGGCTTGCCTTGGGGCTTATGCAATGCTGCCAAAAGGGCTGGAGAAACCTCTCTGCTTTCCTGTATGAGAAAAGAAGTGATGGGCAGAATGGAGATAATATCCATATCTTGGTGATGTAACTCCTCAGAGGCTGGGCAGGCCCCTCGATATTCCTTGGAGGCAGCACGTTGGTCAGGAGAGCAGAGAAATAGCTGGAAAAACAGCACAAAACACTCCCAAAGTGAAGTAAAATGATAACTCCTCTATCAGGTGGATAAGGCAGACACAGGGAACCCACCCAACAGCTCAGTGTAATGCTGGTATTAGAGTGCTCTTAGATAAAACAGTAGCAGAAACAGTATTAGAGGGTTCTTAGATAAAACAATACTAGAAACTTTGGAAAAGTCACCTAAACGGGATATTTAAGAGCCAAGATGCTTTTGAAGAACAGTTCCTTGTCTAAGTTGCACCTGGGCCATGAACTTCCCCCTCTCCTTCAAACAAAACACATTGTTCTGCTCTACCAGCTCACATATTTGCAGTCCTTGGGTGCCCTTGGATAAAATACCACCCTTCCCACACAGAAACAGCCCTCATAACCCAAGAGCTGGCTACAAATCGACTGCAAACACACCATCTCTCAGGCCTTTCTTGCAAGGAGCTACAAAGCACTCAAGGCTTTTATCATGTTTGCTTGTTACAGCCACTGAGCGGCCTTTTTTCCATTACAAAGTGATCTATTTCACAGGTTGCAGCCCAAAGTGTCAAGAAATCAGGCCGTGGTTTTGCCCTAACAATTGCTAATGTCTTTCAGCAGGTAATGATCAATGCAAAAGGGGCAGGTAAAGGAGAGAAACAGTCTGCAGTTAACTCCTGCCCTCCCCTTGCAAGATTCTTGCTTTTATTCCCTGCCTCCCAGTCTTTGTTTTTACTGAGTGGCAATTAATTAAAAAGATCAAGATAGAAGAAAGATGGAAACCTTATTACTGGTGTTATATTTCCATACTAGTTTTGCCCAGGGAAAAGGTTTCCCAGGAGATTAGCTAATAGTTAAGCTATTAAAGGCTTCTAAACTGGAAAGGTTATTTGCAAGGTCAGGAAACTTTGCTAAGCTGGTAGTTTCAAAATTATCCTGGGCTCCTTTACTAATTCATCGATCAAAATGACACGTTTTAAATTATAGATGAAAATAGAACGTATTTCAGTTCCAGTCATGTAACCCCTGGATGAAAACTAAATATTACAAGCCTCTAACCATAGTAATTTCTAAGTGAGAATGAAACATTTGTTCTTATTATGAAGTGCTGATTTACTACAAATTCATGAAGAGCTAAAGCCAGCCTTCAAGCTGAAAATACAGAATCTCATGAGCTTCTCTCAGCTGTTTTGGGCACTTAATGCAGTAGTATTCTCCCACTAACTGTCAAAATGAGCGGTCTTTCCCATTCCCAGTTCACAGATGGGGATAATCCACTTCTATAAACCGGGAGGCAAGGACACAGAGAGGGGACGTGTAAAGGAAGATGCTCCTCGTGGATTCTGTATTCAAACAGCGCTTCTGCTTTGGGGTCCACCACTTTTGGGTGCTTTTGGGGTCTGCCCTGATGGATAGATCATCCCGAGCTGATCCAAAGCAGCCAAGGATGCAACCAAGGATGGGTGTACGGGATTAGGAAGCCTGGGGTGCTGCAGACACCTCTGNCCACTTCTATAAACCGGGAGGCAAGGACACAGAGAGGGGACGTGTAAAGGAAGATGCTCCTCGTGGATTCTGTATTCAAACAGCGCTTCTGCTTTGGGGTCCACCACTTTTGGGTGCTTTTGGGGTCTGGCCTGGTGGATAGACCATCCCGAGCTGATCCGTAGTGAGGATATATGGGGTTAGGAAGCCTGGGGTGCTGCAAACACCTCTGTGCCGTGCAGCGGTGCCGTGCACTGAGCGGGCAGTGGTGACACGGTGGCTTCTCTCTCCATCTGGCCCCTCCGTGTCCTCCAGCGACGGAGTCAGCACTTGTGGCTACAGCTGGAGCAAAACCCATCCGTCAAACGCCGGATCGTTTTCTTCCCCAGCCAAAGCAGCTGGGTCTGCGGCTTGTTCGGCTCATAGCCTTGCTGGCAGGGGCTGCAAACAGTTACACAGGCCTGCAGAGGCTCCGCGGGAGCTCACCTGTCCTGCAGGCGCTTTCCATCGGCTTTTTCCAAGGTTGTGATGCTGAACAAATATCCTACATTGCAGGGAAAACTGCTGCTGTTT
>VWPW01031458.1:1519142-1684925 GCA_013389825.1 Crypturellus undulatus | reverse complement strand
GGAGACATGGAGCTACTGGTGAGAGTCTCAACAGCAATCGTGGCCACCCTACTGCCCAAGTCCTCCCCTGCTGCCACCTAGAGATGTTAGCTCACTCCATGAGAGCTACTGTGCCCGCAGAGGTGTTCGCAGGTAGGAATGATGCATGTCGTGCTGATTTCACATGCGTACCTGAAGGATTAGAATGATATGGTATAAAGGAAAGTACATTAAAGCATGTTTTAAATATGCACTGCAATTGTTGAATATACTTAAAGTGTATCTTTAACTCCATTTGAACATTTAAAACTTAAAAGGGGAAAAGCATGGCTGGCATCTCTCAATCAGATATTACAGCTGCTACCTATAATGACTATGGAAGGAACATCAAATGAAATGGGTAGGCAGGAATCAGCTGGTGGCTAGACGGTACAGTCAAACCTCAAATGTCTATTATTCAAAATATTTACTTTTTCAATCAATCAGCTGCATGCTGTCTCATATTTGAACAAAGAGTTCATTTTCTTTTGAAATGCTATTAATTTGGGGAAATGATAACACTGAAACAGAACCTGAAGTATGATGCTGTTTTCCGGCTTGTACACCCCTCTTCCTCCTTGCTAAATCTGAGAGACCATCTGACATCAAAGAGAATTGAGGCTTTGGGGTTTTTTTTGTTTGTTTGTTTGTTTTCTTGTAGAAAAGCACATTGAGGTACTTCCAATTAGCAAAGCTGTTCAAGGTTCCACTGCAGAGATAACCAGCAGTGATCTGTCACAGCCGTCACATCTGGGCTTATACTTTTTAAATGCATTTCCCATGGTTTTAATGTATGCCTTATACTTCAACATAAACTTGCTTTCAGTTTTATGAGCTAATAAATTTAGTGAATTAACTGAGCCTATAAAAACATTAATAGTACAGATAAGTATTTTTTTTTAAAAAGCAGGTCACCTGATGTATGAATGTAAATAGTCTATTTTTGCATTCTCTACCTACAGTATTCGTGAACATCTCTTAGTCCGAATCTTTCTTATACAGAGTTGCTAAAGATAGCATGAAAAGAGCCTTTATTGTATCTTCGTTTTTCTTGGCACTGTTAGGCACAGTATGAAAGCAAGAGATATTTGGCCTTTCGTATCCAAGTTGTCATTTGGAAACTTCAACTTTTGGTTTATTTCCTGCTCGCAGAGGTTTAATTTAAACCATGTCACCCTCCTTTGGCAATGAGGTCATATCCCTTTGTGATAACACTGAAGTTTTTATGAATATCACCCCAAGTCGGTGCCGTTTTCTTTTATAAATGTCAAACAAGTACAATAAAGGAACATTTACCACAGGTTCATGCAGCAAATGCTGTAATTTATAGGACAAACTCCAGAGCCAGTGTTTGATCCTCCCATAATGTAGATTGAAAAATAATAAGGCTCACAAAATTTAAATTTTGCTCAGTTTAATCATCCAGTCATTATGGTTGTTTTAACTTCAGTCTTTCAATTCCACTTCCAGGAAACTGCACTCCTTGCTTTACCATTGCAGGTATTGCGGTTTCCAGTCTACTCATGCTAGCTTTCAAAATTTTCATAGATTCATGGTGAGAGGACTTTCCAGGTTATTATATTTTTCCCTTTCTAGAAATGGATTATCCTTGATAATGTACACTACAAAACTATATTTCAACTTCAAATGGTTGCTCAAATGCTTCCATCAGCATTACCATTTAACAGATGTAATGACATACGTAAGCTCTGGCTTCCAAATGTGGTAGAGACTCTACTCTGAACTTTTACTCCAAGGACTCATTAATATTGAAACCCAAACAAAATAAGAAGTCCATCTGTATTTTCCTCCTTCTAGTGAAAATGTATGTTATTGATGGCATCTAACACTGTTATAAATGAAGCAATTCGAGGTTACAGCCTTCATGGTGCTTATTCCCGTAAAACATTAAAAAATCATATATAAATAGCATAAGGACATGGTAAGCAAATTCTCCCTAAGTAAGTTAACTATTAGGAGATTTAAGAAGAAATCAGCTTAAGAAAAGATGTTATTTCTGTATTGGTCTTAAACGTTCTTCAAATGAATATCTTCTCTGCTCAATATTTGTTACCAGACGGATCTCTGTTACCAGATTCAGCTAGACAGCATAAAACAGTGATGTGCAGCTTATTGGAGAAAGCATCCATCGCTATTTGGTTAAGAGATATCCTAATGACACCTAAGTTGATAGAATTCTTAAGATGAACAGGGTCGGTTATGGCTTATGGATGGGAGAATATCTATGCTGTAATACATGCTGAGTGAAATAGTAACCAAGTTGAAAACCAACCAACCAAACAAACAAAGCAAATCCTTTAAGATTTACCAGTGATTTCAAGGAAGTCAGGGCATCTCCTTTCTTCTCTTCAATGGTAACTTATCTTTTAGAGACCTTCATCCCTACTATACAAAATCTGAAAGCTCAGGTGTTTTTGTACTGGAACTTCTTTTTTCCAGAGTTTTCCACTGCTTTGCAATTAACAGTAAACCTAGAACTGATAAAGAATCAAAAGCTATCCTAACAATTCCCTTCAGGAAAACTAAGGCTGAAGTCCATGTGTTTAGAGCTGTGCCTAGAATAGATTTATATAGAAAAAGAAAGAATGTGAGAGCTGCTATTAGCTTATGCAATATGGTAATGCCTTCTTCCACACAGGGCCTTCTAGGGCAGACTAGCAAGCGCAATATTGGTGGTACTAAGGCAACTAGAGTAAATTTAGCTTTGATGGATCAACACAAATCATAACCACAATGATGACTGTGATGTGGGATACTCCTTTGCTGCAGTCATGACAAGGAATAATAAGCAAATAATTTTTAATTGTAGTGTGATCAGTTATAGCCGTGGCCTTTTGTGAAGGTTTCAGATGATGTCAAGTGATGTTTCTGGGTTATTTTCCTTAAAGACTGCGGCAGTGGAGCTGGAACTGAGCTAGTTTAGAAGACAGTCTTCATTGAAATGTGGGGAGAACTGAGGTAAGCTTGACCGATTATATTTTTGGGTATACTGAACTTGAAATCAAGATTTTAAGTCTTCCACTCTACAGCATCCCTTTATGTTAGCAGCCTCCAGTAAGCTTTCTTGATTGGAAAGGTGAGACAAAATGTTAAGGTACAGAGTATAAGCTTCTTTTATGGATGGTGAAGGAAGATGAAGTATATGTCACATCCTCAGAACTGATTTCTGCAGATTTCTCTCTCTTTTTTTTTTTTTTTTTTTCCTAATGACACTAAGAGAACCTGCAAACCTGGAAGAACAAGATGATCAGTTCTGAGATTGCTAGAGTTAGGAGAGCTCCTGACATAAGCAGCTCAGGCCAAGCATTTCTTGCTTTTAGCTATGAACAAAGACTACTACACCTCCAAACATTCCAGATGTGTCTGGAAAAACTGAAAATACTTTGGAAAATCAAATTGTCATAAATGTCCTTTTTTCATCATGACTCTGTAAAAGGAAAATCTATGTCAAATACTGAATAAATCCTTGCAAATTCCTACACTGGTTATATATTTCAGATTTGATACATGTGGATTTTTTTGTGCTAGCATAATAAACTGTCAAGAAACTGTGATGTAATTAAATCTAAATCTAATCTACAACATTACTGAAATCGAGCTTAATTTTATTTCTATACTTTAGCAAGGCTCAAGTAATCATTATACATCTTTTTAGACAATCCTGTCAGCTCTAAGAATATTTCCTAAAAGCAAATAATTGCAGGCTCTTATTTCCTAACATTTGAAAATCTTGCTTACAGGTATATCACTGAAGATTTTTATATAATATTTTTTTCTGTTTGTACACTTTTTCTGTTAAACACTTGTTTTCTTTTGGTTTAAATTATTTTAATTTTAAATTATTTTGTCATATTCCTTCTTGACTAGAGATATGTGTATATGACACAACAGTTGCTAGAACTTTTGTTTTGCATCTCACCTGAGAAGCATTCATTGGGATGTATTCTTTTTTCTGGGGTTATTCTGTATGGTTGCTTACCTTGGAGGGAAAAACAAACAAACAAACAAAAACAACTGTTGATTTAATTTTCATCACGAAAATTCTATTCCTAAGGAAAAAGATTAAAAATAAAAAAGAAAGAACAAATCCCCTAGCTCCCCTCTCCCCTCAGATTCTTTACAAATCTTCCATGGTATGTGAAGTACTAGTATATATTTCATTGAAAGAAAGATGGCTCAGTTTTCATGGAGAAGGCTCCATGAATGGAAGCTTCTCTTCATTTAAACAGAATGTATCTTTCACTATTGCAATTAACTCAAACTTTTTCCATGGAAACAGCTCAGCAAGTGTAAGTGAATGAGTTTCCAGACTGATGCCTAGATCCATGTCAATTTTGTTTACGAAAGATTTGATAACTGTAAATTTTAGCTTTGGTATTCTTTATGCTAATATAAATCTGTCAATACTCTTCCAGGATAGTCGACTGTAAAATGTTCAGAAAAATGCAGTATAATAATAGAAACATTTATAAAAGGAGGAAATTCTTCTGAAAATCAAAGGAGTGTATCCTATGGTCTGCAGTGTCCTCTGCCACTTGAGCCATTAGAACAGAACTTACACATTGAGGGGTGGTGAGCACATAAGTTTATCCTTAAGTTGGTCTGGTTTTATAATTTTGTATTTTTTTTTCTTTTTTTAAGTTCACACTATGTGAAATGCCTGGAGAATAATGCTTCCTCTAACTACAGTGGACTTCCTGGAGAATGACACTGAGACTCTGTCCAGGTATTTGGAGTGGTATCCAGTGAGTACCTATGGAGTACTGGCACTGAAATCCCAGCTTTACTGATTGTGTTGTTCATGAACTGTTTTGTTTCAATATGTCATTTTCTTCCAGCAGTAGAAGAAACTTCTTCTAAATCAAATTTATGGCTTGCACCTTTCCATTATGAGTTATGAGTTTTAACTAATGTTCACACAGATTTTTAGATGGAGGGGAATAAAAAAGGGAAAAACATTTTTACTATTAAATAATAGCTTGAAGAAGCAGTTTTACGCAAATAACATCAAGCTGCCAACTCTGCTTTAATATGCATCTTTATCTTCCATATTAATTGGTTAACATCCAAGAGTGGAATATCTATGACTTAAGTAAGTTCCCTTCCCTCTGCTAGAAGTCTTTTTTACTCCATCATGTAAATAGAAATATTATCACATCCTTCCCCATATACACAAGTCTGCATGCATGGCAGGATATTGATGCTATATATCTCCCAAACATTGTATGCTCTGGGGTAAGATGCATATGCTCTGTATGCTATGACAAAAGAAAAGAGAGCTCACAAACAAAGATTTCCTTCATTACCTTCTGAGGCAGTGGCAGTATGCTATTAGGGAGACATGAAATGCATTAACTTCCCAAACAATGTTCATAAAATTATATAAATATTTAATTTCTCTATGGGTAGCTATTCTTCATCATTTTTTTAAATTGCATTTCTGGCAACCAACAGACTTCTCTCAGTTGAGCCTTTAGGTCCTCATAAAGAAGAAACTGTAGAAGTTGTGCATTATGCCATCAGATTTCAATATCAACTGTAATGAAAAAGATATGCTTATTCCAGCTACGTTAAAATGATTGCCAAACAAATGATATGCTATATGTCTTCCTTATTACCTATTAAAATCTAAAATTATGCAAATTCTTACAAAAGTAGCTGTTGATTGACTTTTACTCATTTTAAAAGCATTTAAATATCACATTAAAGAGGAAAAGAAAAAAGAAAAAGAAAGAATTGTTCTAGCCTCAATGTTTGGATAGCAAAAATTCTTCAAAAACAAAGAGATTTAGTTGTCACTGAAGATAGCATCTAGCAGAATGAGTCACTCACTCCAAACTGCACAGGTTTTCTTCTTTATAACTTTCTCTTTCTGTTTTTTTTTTTTTTTTTTTTTTTTCACATTTTGATCTTGCTTGTTTTCCTTTTGTTTTTTTGTTTAAATGAAAAAGCACACCAATATATACAATTTGCATGTCAAGGATGGGACAAACACTACCTCAGCACTGCAGCAGAGACAAGGAAATAACAAGTAAAACACATCTCTCATTGTATAATCTAGAAATCAGAGTTGCAAAGAAACCTTTAGTGCTCTGTTTTTCTGTCTTCCCACTGTGCAATCTCAAGTCCCTTGTAATAGGCTCCAAAATATCACTCAAGTAGGTGATGCAGGAGATTGAAACATATTAAGTCAGGTAACGCTTCATTTTTCTTAGACCTCTAGTTCCAATTAGGTCATTAAGAAAAAAAACAAACAAACAGTCGTTTCCAGTTTAAGTAGAGCTGACTTCAAAGTGCAGATTTTTTTTAAGGGATAAACCAAATTTTACACTAACACTCTGATGTACAGAGAATCCTGATTTCTGTATGTGGACTGGTAAGCATGCTGTCTGAATCATCGCTTGTGGCGGGGCACCACACAGGCTGCAGACCGGAAGGCCTCATGGGCGGTCCCGGCTCTGGACCCAGATGCAGGAGCGCAGGGGGAGTGAAGGTGGCAGGTCTCCCGCTCAGGGTTCCTGGACCCGGTGGATCGGCTTCGAAGCTATGTGTGGCAGGCACCTGAATAAAGGGGGAACCGGCCTTAACCGCAGAAAGACAACTCGATACGAGTTACAAACGGCAGCCATTTATTAAGGGAAATACACACGCTTATATAGGAGAACGAGAGGAGAGGAGGTACAGGATTGGATGGGCAGTGGCCTGCCATTGGTGGTGCTCGGTTGGTGGGCAGGCTCAGCGGCAGGGCAGATCGCTCCAGCCCCCACCTTTGGGCTTCTGGAAAGCTCCTTCTGATCTTGTGAGCCTGCACCAAGGGCGAGGTCACCCGCAGGTCAGGGGTACCCCTCTGTACAAGCACACATACTATATATATTTATATATTCTACATATATCTTTACCAACCCATCCTATACGTGATGTCATACCTTCCTACATCTCCACCGTTTCTTTTTACAAAGGTAACAGACATTACAAATTGTAACAGAAGGCTTAAACAAGAAGAGCAGCAAACAGTTGGCTCAAATAGCAACAGTAACAAGTGATTCAACAGAGAATCAGCAAACTTCCCTCCTAGCGGCATAAGGCGCAACTTGTAACAAAGTGTCAACTGAACCACCCAGAAATACAGAGATATGATTGAGTGTCCTCTAAACCTGAGAGGTGAGGTCGGGGACAGTGGAAAACATGTTATATTTTCCTGGGGCTCCTTTTTTCATCTCTCAGTGCCACAAATCCAAATCGTGACATCACTCGGGAGCCCACCCTACAAAAACATCCTAGTATGACCAAACATATTAACAATACCATCAACAACTGCATCACCTGCTTAACAATATCTTTTACCCATTCTGACAGACCTAGCTTGCCTAACCAGCCGTTCAGCCCTCCAGTGTCCATCTTCATGTCATAGAAGGCGTCCTGCAGCTGCTTTAGCTGCCGGTGTACTGAGGAGCCGTGGTCACTTAAATTCATACAGCACATTCCATCAAATTCCTCGCACCCATGGCCATGTGCGAGCAAGAGGAAATTGATCACTGCACGATCCTGGAGGAGGGCCTGGCGCAACCCCTGCTGGTCTGACAAAAGGTCTGAGATTATGTTAGAGGTTAAATTCAATTCCTTTTGGGCCCAGCATGCCAGGGCCCTTAAATTGGCATGAGATCCTGCCACTGAGACCCAGGGTACCAGAAAGCTAAGGAAAGCAGTCTTAGTTTTGCCGTACAAATTTGTTCTCAAGTCACAGTCGGGTCCCAAATCTTTGAGACCTCTTTTAAAACGTTTACCAGCGTTCGTCCAGTTTCTTACGTCCTCTGTGGGGGGCGTGAATAGGACCAGCTTCCCCACATAGCAGGGTCCACCTATAATGTTAACAGGGACTCCCTGCCACGCCTTATCCCCACAAATTAAAAAACAGCCTGAACGCAGTGCCTTATTCGTGTCATTGTTCCACAAATTGATTGTTCTGTTTTAACCGTGGATGACGGCTTGGCCCTTGCCAGTTGGGATCAAGGCGCTCTAACAGTAATCGCTTTCTGTAGTGTCGGTGGTGGCATCAATCCAGCCCATTGTCTGAACCCTCGACAATTTAAGCCACTTCTCCCGTTCTAATGGATCAACCAAGGGTGCTGCAAAATGTATACAGCTTCCCTTACCGGTCAGTGACCCTTTCAGGTCCAGTTGCTGTGGGGAGGAAGGCAATGTTGTATTTAGGGACCAGATGGCTAAAGAGGTGCCTACACGTAAGCATAGTAACCCTCTCTTCGGATTTTGGTTTTCGCGTCCCTTTTACGGTGGCTAATTATGGATAATGCACCAGGAAGTGTGACATGGGAGATACCCTTGCCTTGACTTTTAATGGTCTCGGCTACTGGGATGATCGGATTACTTTCCTTTTTGTTAACTGTCACGGTGTTAGCCTTCAGGAGGTCCCAACCACATTCCTTTTCTATAGCCAAATCAGTCAATGGTTCCCCAATCCGTTTTTTCCAATCATCGCTGTTCCGATAACGAACCCCGATCAGACAGGTTCGAAAAGGGTTGGTTGCACTCTGAAACCCCAGGCAAAAGGAGCTCTGGTTTACAGCCCTTGCCCACCGAACTCACTAATTTGGTCTTTTCTCTACCCCAACAATTTCAGGGTGACCGTATGAAATATCAGTTGTGTTTGTCAAACTCCACCAAATAGTAAAGACAGACTAATGAAATCGACGCCGTCCTTGGAGATGGCTACTTCTTCGTTGTCTAGCACAGGGCTGTTGTTCTCCGGTGGTGCCGCTCGGGTCCATGGGGCGGGGATCCATTGCGGCCCTGAGGGCGTTAAGACACAAATGTATACCCTTCCGAAGAACAACATCTCTGCTGGGTCCCTCCACTGACCTGTCTGTGGGTCGCGATATTTGACGCTGGCTGAGCTGTTTGCTTTGACTTCCGGCAATCCTCTACCATGGATAAGCACCGTGGGTTTGGCGCTATTGCCGTAGATACAGAGATGGTTTATAACAAATAGGGCCTTATTCAGCTTCTCCACAACATCGGGAATGTTTTCGAATTTGTCTATGTAATTTTGCAGAGTCCTATTAGTCCTCTCAATAATGGCTTGTCCAGTGCGGGAGAGGGCATATCCCTGTGATATGCTTTATCCCCCACTGCATAAGCCATTGCCGGAGGCTCTGGCTCTTATATGCGGGGCCGTTGTCCGTCTTAATGGCAGAGGGCATCCCCATTACAGCAATACACTGTGTAAGGTGCCTCCTGACATGTAGGGCCTTTTCTCCGGCCTGCGCCGTGGCCCACACAAATTTAGAATAGGTGTCCACTGTGACATGAACATACTTTAGCCTGCCAAATTTGTTTATATGAGTCCCATCCATTTGCCATAATTGCAGCACCTTCAGTCCTCTGGGATTGACTCCTATCCCTATACCCAGGCCTTGGCCACTGCATTGCGAGCATATTCTTACTATGCCCTCTGCTTCGGAATGGGTGAATCCAAATTGCCTGATTAGACCTTTGGAATTTTGATGAAACTGTTGGTGCGCAGTCCTCGCTGCCTTGAATCTGTTCACCGGGCACTGCATATCCAACCCGAGAGAAACCAATGAATCTGCTTTGGCATTTCCCAAGCCTAAGCCTATATTCCATTGATGACTTCGAATGTCAAATTTTTTGCTGCCTCTCAGATGCTGAGAGCTCGCACAGTTAGACTGCACCTACTCCGGGGTTTCTAAAACCCTTTCGGTGCCAAACCGGAGTTGTCGGCTTTCTCCGGCGACAGCACCGAGGCCCGGATTCTGGACTATAACCTGCGCCGTGCCTCCTTGATTTGTGGTGCTGTTCTGCCCTCCCCCAATACACTTAGCCACACCTTTAAATTTACAAGGGGTAAGTATACTCACCAAACCCAGGACAAACTACAATATTTACAGGTGTCCCAACATTTACATGCGGTGAGTGTCTGCTGCTCCCTCTGACAATCTGGAACACGTGGACTTCCGTCGGATCTATCGCACCTCCGATANCAAGGGGTAAGTATACTCACCAAACCCAGGACAAACTACAATATTTACAGGTGTCCCAACATTTACGTGCAGTGAGTGTCGCTGCTCACTCCGACGATCTGGAACACATGGACTTCTGTCGGATCTATCATGCCTCCGATAGCAGTTCAGCTGTCCAGAACTGCTCTACTTTGGAGTTCAGGCGGCCCCACAAGGTTTCTTCAAAGCACTGGCAGTGTAGGTAGCGTCACCAGGACTCTTCCTTATCCTGCTCCGGGTCCCTTGATGTTTTCAGGACCGCTGCCTAATCTTCAGGACCGTCGATGGTCCTCAGGAATGTCTCCAGTCCTCACGACATCCCTGGTCACACTGGTATCACATCGGGGTCACCAGATGTGGCGGGGCGCCACACAGGCTGCGCACCAGAAGGCCTCGTGGGCGGTTCCGGCTCTGGACCCAGATGCGGGGTCGCAGGGGGAGCGAAAGTGGCAGATCTCCCGCTCAGGGTTCCCGGACCCGGTGGATCGGCTTCGAAGCTACGTGTGGCAGGCACCCGAATAAAGGGGGAACCGGCCTTAACCACAGAAAGACAACTTACGAGTTACAAACAGCAGCCATTTATTAAGGACACACGCCTATATAGGAGAACGAGGGGAGGGGAGGTACAGGATTGGATGGGCAGTGGCCTGCCATTGGTGGTGCTCGGTTGGTGGGCAGGCTTGGCGGCAGGGTAGATCGCTCCAGCCCCCACCTTTGGGCTTCTAGAAAGCTCCTTCTGATCTTGTGAGCCTGCACCAAGGGCGAGGTCACCCGCAGGTCAGGGGTACCCCTCTGTACAAGCCCACATACTATATATACATATACATATATATGTATTCTACATATATCTTTACCAACCCATCCTATACGTGATGTCATACCTTCCTACAATCGCTGGATGAACTGTGAGAGAGCAGCTGTTTTAGATATTAAAGAAAAGGGCCAAGAGATATCTTATGAAGTTCAACAAAGAGAAATGGCAATACAGAACAATTTCTCAGATCTGTACAGCCTGGAGGGCAGTCTTGCAGAAAAGGACCTAGACTTTGTGTACGAGTTGAATATGGCTCATCAGTTGCAGAGATAAAATAATAATCATATGCTGGACTGCATTAGTTAAAGTGTGTCTTGTAATTTGAGGGCTGTGCTCATTTTCCTCTGTTCCCCACCGCCCACCGGTGGTCTCCATCNGCTGTGCTCATTTTCCTCTGTTCCCCACTGGTGGTCTCCATTTTGAATACTTTATCGCTTTTGGGACCCTCAGTACAAAAGAATTGTCTGCAAGTTTCATGCAGGGCCACCAAGATGGTGGTGGGGACCTGGAGGATATGACATGAAGAGAAGATTGGTACCTTTTTGGCCTGGATGAGAAAAAAATGTAATGGGTAAGTTAATAATTGTGATGGTATGAGGCTAGTAGAAATCCTCAGAAGAGGAGTTAAAGAGAAGTTAAAGAAAACATATATCCATACTCTTTATGAGGTGCATAAAGGAGAGAGTACAATGTATTATGTTGCATCTGTAGAGTCTCCAACCTTGAAGATTTCCTAGATTCATCTGGACATGGCCTTGAGCAGGCTGATTTAACTTTGAAGTTAATCTTATTCTGAGCAGAAGGTTGGAACAGGTGACTTCCCGTAGTTTCTTCCAGATTAAATTTTTCTTTGATTAGGTGTTCAGCAGTTCAAAATTTTATTTTTGGTCATTTTTTCTTCTTCTTTATCTTTATCTTGAACCCCTGAAATGGTCAACTTGGTCCAGAATTACCCTGTATTTATTTAAAAATATGAGTTGAGAAAATCTGGGTTAATTTCACAGTTCCTTTCAAAACTATCCTGCATTTCTATCAGTAACCCAAGTGATTTCAACACTGCAACTTTACATAAAATCTGCTGCATGCTTTGGGAGATTAATTTTGCAAAGAAAAAGAAAGGATTAGGTGGATTGTTTATGTATTTGCGTAAATGTATTTTAGCAATTACCTAAGCATTTCACAGTCCTCTTGTGCCTTGAAAATTCACTAATCACAATTACTAATTTTCACAAGGCACTAATAAGTCTCTGTATTTCTGGTTGAGTCACTGACTTTTTTTAAAGTCTTTCATTGCCTCTCTTAACATTGCTTTCCTGATCTTAATTCTTAAGTCTCTAAATATCCCACTGTAGAATGTAACAGTTCTCCCAGCCATCAATCACCAGAACTTGTGCATTACAAGTCCACAGCACAGGCCTCTGTTGTCCCTCTCTTATAGAATCTGAGATCACAGCCATAAATGGAGACATTTCTTAAGCAAAAACTGTATTTATTTGAAACAGAAAACAGAAAAGAAAGCCGACAAGAATCTTATGATAATGAAAGTGCAGCTTCCTTTTAAAATAACATAATACATACGCATGCATTAACTACCCAATGATTAGCAAGCATGTGTTATATATAAACTATTTTACCATCTTCCAGGTTATTCCACAGATCTGCAGTATTTATCTCCCGGAACCAAGAAGAAACCATGATAAAAGGCAGTTTTCAGAGTCACCAAACCTGAGGCTGCTCCAATTTATACAGCATCTCCTGCCTGGGGCTGTTTCAAAGTTGATTAGCTGCTGCCTGTGGGTCAAACAAATGCTGAGGCCATTTCAGATAAGTTTCTATGCTTTAACCACGGTTTAACCATGATTTGTTGAATTGCTGAGATGACTGCAAGGTCCAGATATTGAGGGGAGAAAATATTCTCTGTCAAAATGAAAGAAAGATTACATCAGGCTTTAAGATGCTTAATATGAATTTTTTTCCTCTGTGAGGTGACAGTTATTGAACTAAAATGTGATATTTGCATAAAATTGATATTAAATGATTTGATAGTAAATAAAGCAGAATAATTATTTCAGAAACTAAAGAGATCTGAAAGCATTTCAAGAATGATAGAGGAAATTACACATTTGCACTTCCTTGTGTTGATTATAAAGACTTGTAAAGATGGAAGACCTAACAATGAGACGATCAAAATTATTTTTCTATGTAAAATTAATGGTCAATAAAACTGAGGTGTAACTATGCCAGAAGAGGTAGTTTGGACTACTATCTCTTCAAAAAAATTTTTTTTTGATGCTTATCTCTTCAGTTAATTTATTGTCTTTTTTGTGTAAGGTAATGATTTTTCCATAATCTACAGTTACTCTCAAACTCATAATCACTTTTGTAATATGAAAAATTCTTCCTGCTCTGTTTGAATTAAAATGGATGATATCTTTCTTCTAAAGCACAGTGTATATAGTATCTTTCTCATATAACATACAAGTAATCAGCGGTGTGATCTTGACTCTGTTTGCCTGTCCCATTTCATTTTCAAAGGTGCTGAATTAACATATTTGATACATGAGTGAATTAAACAGTGATACTTTTTTCTGATAGTAACATTTATTGTTTCTTCTAATATTCAAGATAAATCTGTTAGATTTCTTTAATTATGACAATTTATAGGTCTAGGATTTTTCTTTTACAAATTTATTTAAGCTTTATGTATTCAGACTGCCTAGTTACACACAGAAATGGCAAATACTAATCTTTCTACTCATTTTGACTTACAACTTTGGATAGATTCAACAACCATTTCACAACTGTATCAATCTTGGTGTGGATGGGTCTTTTAAATGTGACTGCTTAATTCTGGATTTTGGTTCATGACTATAAATGCCTTTTAGAAATTAGCACCCAAATGCAGTAAATATTCAAAAACTCACATGATAACAGTATATGTTCACTATAATCTGGTCTTAACAAAACTGTTATGATATGAACTGTACTAAACTAAGCTAAGATACAATAGAATTGTCTTAATATTTTTCATAAATTTTGTTAAAACAGCTGGCATAGCATTTACACTTGTTGCTGATCCTGCACTGTTCTTTTCGAAAGAAAGAATAGACTTTTTTCCATGAATTAATACAATCCTATCTTCAAACTCATTTTGTTTCCATAGTTCTGATTGTTGTTGTGGCTTTTTTTTTATTTTATTTCACAATAAACTCAAATTGCTGATTCTTTCAAAATATTCTTTTCTCCTTTTCTGAAATATCAGGGATATATCTACTGGATTGTCCTGTAAAATCCTGAAACATATATTTCGAAACTCCTCTGATGTCTTTTATAATGAACAGGTGTCAGGAAATGTACTTGCATTTCCTGTGAAAGAAGATGCATGATGCAGGAGAAGATGCATGAACAAGAAACGGTGATAAAAAGAAACAGAAACTGAAAATGAGTCAAACTGCACATCTATTTATGCCCTCCTGAACGCAATTCTGACATACTATTAATATCTCATGGTAGATGCTAAAACCATACAAATGAAAAAAAAGAGAGAGATTTAAGCTTAGAAGCCTTTCCAGTAGGCAAGAGAAGTGTTTGGTGAAGATCCTGTGCCCCCAAAGCCTCCACTTCTCCTATAGAAAATTACTCTACCTCCTGAACAACTTTTCTTCCTTTTTTTTTTTTTTTTTTGATTTGTATTGCTGCATTAAGCTTAATAAACCACATACATCTGAAATAGTTATTCAAGAAGCAATTGCTATCACTGATCTATGAGAAATGGAGAGAGGCGTAGAGTACTTGGACCTTAATTTTCACTTATCCTTAGCCCCCTTGAATTGTTCTGACTGTGTAAAGTGGCTTTAAAATTACATTTACCATGCCTTAAAGGCTCTTAATCAGTACCACTGCCATAGCAAAGGACCTTAGCGTTAAATGAGAATCAGGCCTCCTGAAGAGTGTTTGCACAGCAGGTTCTCACTAAGGTTATTTCGTTGTAGCTGCTTCTGCAGTAGAGGCACATTTAGAAAATTCACTGTTAAATGGAATTCCAACCCCCATTTGCTTTTCACCTCATAGGACAATGACTAGCCAAATTATATTGATACAATACAAAGCTCGCAGATCCACAAGAACCATAATGTATCCAAGTAACCTTCTCTTCATTCCAGGATGTGGCCTTCTTAATGGATAACAAGCCATCTAAAAGTAGGAGAATAAATTGAAGTGCTGAAGCATGTTTAAATACCTCACCCATGAGGATCCTTTTAATTTCTGTTATAATGTTCTGGAATGATCTTGTTTCGGTTCTCTGTTATATTTGAGTATAACTACAAATAGGGATAGGTTTGAACTATTTCCATATATCATAAGCAGGAAAACTAGAGTTTGGTCATTCTGAAAATGCATCAAAAAGAGAAGAGATGAAAAGAGAAAAATCTCTCTTTTCCCATTCTTCCAGTCAAGGTTGCTGATTCATCTGTGTTTGGCCAGAATCCGTAGGGTTGCTCAGGAGGTTACTGTGGCAAATACAGCACTACCTGAAAAACACTTTCTGATGAGCCTATGAAAGATTTATTTGTGAAGGAAGCACAGAGTATTTGGTAGAAGGATGCACCGCATAAAGCCTTTCACACAGGATAATGTTGTGCATATTGTCAGGCTTTTCTTTTGAAAAATAAACATCTTTACATGGGTGTTTTAACAACCAGAGAATAACATTCATGTTAGAAAAAGTTTACTACTGTCACCAAAAAAGCAATAATTTATTTGCAGCTTACAGCTTGAAAGAACATAAAGGAAGGTGAAGTTTGGATTCATCCATGCTGTTACAAAGAAATATTTATGTTTTGTATTTTCATTCAACATCCTCCTACTAAAATACAGTAACATTAATATATATCAATTTTTGCCAGATATTCTTCTGAACTTATGCCTATTTCTTCAAGCCAGTTCCTTCTGTTTTTTCCTTCTGTTTTCTTCTTCTGTCTTGTTCTTATTTCCTGTCATTTATCTTATATCTTTTCATTCATCATTTACTATCTACTGCTTATAATCTTTATTCATTGAGACAAGTTCATACTTTATAGGAAGTTGTTGACATTGAAATTTCAGACTCTTCTGTTCTCTGTTGGTAGTGGGAAGGAACAAGCATAGACTAATTACTTTCAGAAAAATCCCTTTTCAGCCTTCCTGAAGGTACACTCAGTTCACAAACATCTGTGAAGTCATTTGTCCTTGAAGAATTTGCATCTAATCTTTTGGAACTACAGCCAACAGTTTGGAATGACAAAATTTCATGTGAGCTTCCAAGCTGTCATGCATACAGTCAATAAGACATCTGATATTAATATGGTCTTACCATATTAATCTAAGTGTCTCAAATAACATCATAGCCATACGACTGCCAGTTGGAAAGCCTGGGACTTAATTTCAGAACATATGTGGCAGATATGGAGCCGCTTTGGTAATTTTCTTTCTTATTCTTTCCATAGAGCAAAGTAAGAATAATTTAAGTAACCGCTTTATTGAAATCAGAAGGACGAGCTATGTAGGTCCAGTATGTCAGTTTTTCAAAATTACATTTCTCTTTCTGTTCCCACTTTAATATCATAACAAATCCAAATCAGTATATGTATATTCTTATATATTTGAAAATTTGATGAGGTCTAATTTTATTCCTTATGACAGACTCTTTCAGGATTATTTCCAGCAGAGAGATAGTCAGATTGCTGGAGTCAAATTTGCTGAGTTCTTATTGCTTATCTTCTCAGGCCAAAGTAATTGCTATTTTGAAATACTATCAAATATGAGTCAGTATCTTTTTACTGTGCATTAACATGTGGATATCTGCTTACATGTTTATAAGATCTGTCTTTACAAATTACATTTTCATTCCTCACTCTTTCTGTTTTCCTGTTCTTAACAAAGCTGAAGTGAGACTGAATGATCAAAATGTACTATCCATCATTCATTAGTAAACAAATAAGCCAAACAAATCCTAACCTGGCTTTGATTTAAATGTTTAGTTTGACTGAAAATTCTACCAATAGTAGAAATATAGTGAAACAAACACAATTACTCATACATGCAAAATGAATGGGGTACACACTTCAGCAATACTGCTTAAAGTTACCAGTTTATACCTAGCAAAGATCTATAGCAGTAAAAGTAGATAAAATGTAGTAGATGCTTTTATAATTTATCTGAATAGATATATGTTACACACAAACACACAGACAAGAAGGAAGTAAAAGAAAGAAAACAGATGTATAATGAGATACTATACAGATGTTGAAATATAAAGATAATATCTTCAAAATATGCACATTATTCCTAAATATTTCTTCCTTCTTTTCATCTACACGTTTATGGAGAAATATACAAGATAGTTTAAAAATATCTTATAATTTTATGGGTTGTTAGGAAGCTGTCCACTGAAGCTTATCATTCATTCTCTGCATTTTATCTGCACTTAGAATCAAAGTCCATTGACTGAATGGCCAAATTTTATCAATAATTTCCAAGGGACAAAAATTTCAATCTGAATTTTTATCAGAACTAATGCCTTAAATACTTCATAAGCACTCCTGTTTTAAGTAAGATTTAAATACATTGACTAAAACTGGTGAAGAGAGTTATATGAGAAAGGAAAGATTTGTTTTCCAATGACATGTTTCCAATGACATGTTGGGATTTTCACTGGCTTTTCAAAATTAATCTTTTATCAGAGATGCAGCAGAGTGAAAGTAGAAATGTTTTTTTAATGGCAGTGTTTAACATAAATTAGAATTAAAAATCAACTGAATGTCCAAGCACAATTTAGAGAAAAAAAAAAGTGAAAACATTTTTGAAAGAGAACTTTTCAATAGAAAAATAAAGTTGTTTGTCAAGAAGACTTTCCATGTTTTTACTAACATCTGAAGCAAATAAATTTTATTCATTACCTGATCTCCGTTATCTTTATTTCTGTACAGGTAGTACACTGAATGTTTTTCAAACTGGAATATTCCTTATCTTGACCTGTGACACTTTTTTTTTAATTTTGTTTGAAAAAAAAATTAAATATTCAGGTGTTCAGACTCACTAGAGTTTTGTTCTTGAGCATGGATACAGCAGGACTGCATATGAGATGAATCAGGGACAGAAAAGAAATTGCATCTTCCCTCATTACTAATGCTTTGAACAGAGGACATATCGGTAGTTATGTGCAAATTCTTGACTTTGCAACAATTTCACATCTGTTGGGACACCTCCTCCAATGTTCCTCACACAACTATAAAGGGGAAATACAACTCCCCACCTCCATAACAGTGTTGTCTACTTTTGAGGTCAGAAGCAGAAGGAAGCCAGCAGTGATCACACTCCTGTTCCTCCTCCCCTTCCTCCTCCTCTACTTCCCCTTTTCCTTGCAAGCAGCAGTTAATGAAAATGAAGGAAAAGATGGAAAGGATACAAATATTTGGCTGTGTCCCATTAATGTGCTTGAGTTGTCACCAAGACCCTGCAGAGAAAGAAAATCAAATCTGTCCTATTGCAGGTGCAGTAAATTAGCAGCCCTTAGGAAATTTTTGGCATTGCCCCCCGCAAATGGTTGAGGGAGAAATCTCTATCTCACCTTAAACAACTAACAAACAGAAGAGACATCTTTTTTAACGGTTACTGAAAACAAAGCACTGCCCCTACCAGAAACTGTATGTCTTGTGATTCACTGAAAAGGAAGCGTATTACCACCTGTGTTCATGTTTGTATGTGTAAATCAGCACTTCCTCAGCAATGAAATTTAATATTGCTGCCTTTGAACAGGGCTCAGATTCTCTTTTTTTTTTTTTTTTTCTTCCCTTTGGAGGTCTTTCAGTCTTGTGCTGTGCACAGTGGATGCATTGCTACACACTCTGCTGCTCCAGTATAAAGATGCGGGGCCAGGAAAGTGTATTTTGAAATAAGATCTTCTTTAGAGCTTAAAGCAGGAAGAAAGTAAAGATTTCATTATCGCTGGAGAACATCATTAATGATTGTACTTTGTAGTCTTTGTTCTCCCTGGATTAATCATGTAGTTATTTGTAAACTCTTCTTTCTTTTTTCCCTCTCCATTTTTCCAGGATTGGTGGCATAAAACTTGCACTATAATTACAGTCAGTGTTTATTTTGTTAGTTTAATACAGTCTTTCTTTATGTGACTTTGTTCAAAAAAAGGGTGTACTATCTTTTTCTTTTTGTAAAGCAATCCCTCTGCAAAGATATTGCCAAATATTTTTTCCTATTGCTAAATTTAAATTAACAATTTATAAGATATTGAAACAAAACTTTCTCAAAGGTTTTCAAAGAAGAATAAAATTCATCTGAGTTAATATAATCTCTAATAATTCCATAGTTGAATCCATCAGATACCAACCAGTTCTTGCCTGTTCTTTTGCACTTCCTTTTAGATTTCGTGAACTGTATTAGATCAGAGAGTTACTTTTATTGCAGTACATTATAGCAGCATAGATGGAGATTGATTTGATAATATGTAATGATTAGATTTCTAATGACTGATCAGATAAAACGTGGATGAAGTCCAACTAGTTTTAGAAGCAAACAGGAATGGAGCACAAATTTCAGGACAGAGCTGTGCTTCCAGGCCCCATTCCAAAAAGATTCCCCATTTGCCATGAGCTGGAGCAATCGCTTCTTAGCCAATCAATTGAAAATATAAACTATCCAGTAGGATTACAGTGAATATATCTATAAGCTGATCCTCATGTGGGAGAAAGTCATGACATTTCCAAACAGTTAGATTCGTAAGGTTAACTGTATCAAGGCTGTTGTTCAATATTTTTATTTTTTTGCCCTGTTCTATTAAATGAAATCTCTCTATACCACTTTTATCTATCACGCTTCTCAGACATTTACCCTATATAGTGAATAATGCCAGATTCCACATAACAGGAATGTTAGCATGACCTTAAATGACAACGGATTTGTTCTTTAATGAGCAAGTAGAAACTGTGATTATGTTTATCATGATGTAAGAAGAGAAATTATTTAAAAGTTGGTGTTCTGACTCCAATTTTGGAGTCCATCCTAGTCTGACACTAGGATAGAAAATTCATTTCATAACGTGAAAATGCTCTACCTGGTAATTTTGAGGGAGTGAGAGGCCTTCTATGAAACCTCTAGGATACTGTTAAATTCTAAGTAGGTTTATATCACTGACATTCCAGTAGTCCTTCTAACACCTTACCTCATCAGAACAAATAGATTAAAATTAATCACTTTATTACCAATTGTAAACTTTTTACTATATAAAATCTTGAAACTCGAAAGAAATATAAGTGAGATTGAAGAATTATTTGTGAATATAGATTGGTATCTTTCATTTATTTTTTCCTAATTGAAATTTTCTTCCTAAAAAACTCTGAATCATAGAAACAGAAAGAGGTGGCATGATATTGGTAGATAATCAGAAATAACAATGGTTCAAAAAAGCATCCAGTCCATAAGCTGAAATCTGTTTATCTATATAATTCTCCTGATTAATAACGCATTCAGAGCAATAAAAACTGGTTTCTAAAAATATCATCACTGAACTTACAATAACCTGTGTTTTCAGAGCACAGTCTAACCACATCTGTATGCTTTCTAATTATATTCCAACAGGAAAAGAATCCAAGAGTTCAGCTACTTTCAGCCTTAAGAAGTAGCCATTGATCAGACACACATCCTCCGCACACCTTGTAATACCACATATAGGTCACCATGGACAGCACAAATTGCTTTTATTGAACAGACTAGTGAAGAGGCATTTAAGACAAAAAGCACCTTCATGTTATTTTCACAGAGTTTGTTGTTTGTGACTCAATAGTTCATGGCTCTGAAATGGTACTGCTTAGACTTGTATGAATACCTAAGAGCATTTTGTTTGGGAGTTCAGTATCTCCCAAATGAATCAGGCAACAACTCGTTTACTCACAACGAAGGGTGAAAAAGATGAATAAAAAACATCTGGAAAGTATTTTCTGGAAACATCCACATCCAGTGGTGAAAGAACCATTGTTTAGAAGATAAATTTCAAGAAAAAAAGAATAGAATTGGAATTAAAGTTTATCTTTTAATAGCTGGTAAACATTTCTTCCAAAAAAAGTGATTAAACCAAAGCATTACTTACAGTTGTATATTGCTATAAATAAATAAATTAAGTAAATAAATAAGATGAACAAATAGAAAAATTCTGAATGAAATTCATATAAGATTAATTGGGGGGAAAAAAGAGTTTTTTTTTCTTCTAAAATAACTTGAATTTCACTATTTTTTTTCTTTTGGTAGAAAAGAAATTCAACCAAATTGTAATTATTCCATACAGCACTTAAATTAAAAAATACATTCAACTGAAAAACTCCCAGCAGCATTCAACCTAATCTGAAGAGGAAGAAATAAGTGCTGTGTAAAAGAGAACTCTTTATTGCAATATTCCACCACTGCCATTGAGAGCCTCCCAGCATTCTGAAACAGCTATTCACAAATCCAAAAATCTTATATACAAGAGAACACAGTCCCATGCTTCTCTAGGCCAGCTTCCTTACTTTGATAACTGATAGAGGGTAAAGCATTCAAGGTGATTCCTGTGGGACAACTCGCTTTCTGAGGCTCACTGTGTGTGCATTCTAGCATGCCAGAGAAAGGACTCAAATTTAAATGATCTTGACAAATTGATTTGAAAAAAAAAAAAAGAGCACAATCCAATAAGGAGAAGGTTTTGCATTTAACAAGAATAATCAACTGAAGAAATATAGGACAGGGAATATACAGTTAGCTTTTCTGGTAGTTGGAGATGCTCTGTATGATAATGATGAGATGGGGCAGTAATCAAGAAAACAGGATATATGGGAAAAGTTTAAAAGATGGGTGCTTATATAGAAGAGAATGGGTATATTGAAGTGTATAAGGCAGGCATAAAGCTACTGTAAAGAAGAAACAAATAATATGTTTTGTAGCTACCTAAACAACAAAACAAGAGGTTTAACTTTTAGTGATAAGAATTCAGATTCATTATTAATATAAGCTTTACCGCTGTGAAAATTATTATTGTTATTAATTATCATGGATAATAATGCTAATTAATGATTACTATTAACTACTATGGAAGCTGAAGATCATCCAGCTTTGGAAATTGCTAAGGATAAGCCAGTAAAGTAGCAGATCAGTGACACCACTGACACCTTCTTTGCTATGGGCAACTGACATATTCAAATGCTTTATTCCTCAGTGCATTCCACATGGCTCATTTCTGTTAGTCATGTCCTTTTATGGTTACATCTATGCAGTCTCAATATTCATTACTGCAAAATGTCATTTGAGACAGAAAAAGGAGAAAGTTGAGGCATTTCTGTGTTCAAGTGCAGCAGTGACTCTTGCTTTAACTAAAATGGTAGAGTTATCAATTTTAAAATTGTATAAAACCAAGTGGATCACCATATGGACTTCAGGAGATGTTTCTCTAGTAATCTCAGATGGCCTATTTGGGTCTGCTATGGAGGAGTTTATCCTTTTCTCAAAAGAATCTGGCATGGGTTGCTGTTAGCAACTGGATATTATATTAAATGGTATCAGAGTTTTATTCTTCTGTCACACATTCAGCTAAATGATGCTTAGAGAGATTTCTCCAACAAAGTCAGAAAGTGAAATATATATTCTTCCGAGAGGAAATGGTCATGTTTTTCCAAACTGTGAAAGTATAACACTGAATACTTGAACAATATAGAGTTTCCTAGTGGCCCTGCGTGTGCAGGGGGGTTGGACTAGATGACCTCTAGAGGTCCCTTCCAACCTTAGGCATTCTATGATTCTATGATTTAGGCAGCCTTGAGACTATGAAAAAACTAAAGCACTGTGCAAGTAACAGCTTGTCTAGACAGCAAAGCAGGACAGTATAGAAGATCTATTGCCAGTAGTGGTTGCTGTGGATTTTCCCAAGAATAGGGGTTGTGAAGGTCTGTAGAAATCACAGCCGAGAAAGAAAACGAAGCATCGTGCAGATCTTTGAGAAGTAACAGAGAGACACGCAGAGAGATGACAACAGCTAAGCACTTGGCTAAGGAATGAAAAAACAATCCCAGCTTTCTCTGCTGGGATTTGTCTGACTAAGTGATTCAGTGTTTGAAAAACAAAAACAGCAGGTACAACTTGGCTTTCAAACTTTGCTGTCTAGCATATATAGGTATGAAATAGACATATTGCATTTAAAAACTCATTGAAACTAAATAAATTCCCAGTATAAACCTTCACACTAAATATGAACCAAGCTAGTTAATTTTGTCACTGTTTTTAAGACTCTTACATCTTTATATGACAAACTTAGATCAACTTCACCATTAGCCAGAACTTTCCAAAGGTAAGCAGCATGCAGTATTTCTAAGGAAATTCATTATCATTCAGACTGCAATAAATAAACATAATGCATAGAAAACTTCATACTCTGACCTACAGCAGATGCAGTAGAATCCTCTGCTTTCATTCACATTGTTGATAACATTCTGGTTTGAGTAAATATTGTTTTAAGTAGATCAGAATTAGGCCTGATATTAATACAATTCACATTTCCTTCTACTAGGCAATAAAAACCAAACCCAAAACCCCAAACTAAAAGGGCAGAGTTCTCTCTCTTCTGATAATTGACAAACTGGCAATCATTAGTGAAATATTTCCATATTTGAGAATATTCCTATTCGAAATTTTCTGAAAATGGTTAAGACTGGAAAAAAAAGTTGAAGAAAGTCTTATCAAGACTTCTCAAAATTAATACCAGCTGAAAACTGAAATTCAATGAAAGAAACTTGTCCATCAAAAACTATTTCTTTGCCACCAAGATGGTCCATTAAGTAACAGTTAAAGAGTAAATAGTGATGTCATTCATTAGTTTTTTAAATATTTTTGTTAGTGATAAATAAACCTAACCTACTTGAAAGGATTTAATTTTTGTTATTGATTTCCCTATTTTTAGTTCCAGAAAAGACTCTGATTCACTTTGGTATGAATGCAAAGTTTAATCTTCTGAGCAAATGTGAGGAAAAATGCTCTTTGTAATATAATATTGCTTAAAATCCAAAGGAGAAACTTCTGTTGCTAGGAGCATGCAAGAAATAACATTTTAGGAAAAACAGACTGTTTTGGTTGTACTGAAGACCAGTACACACAGAATTTTTTTTTGTCATTGTTTCTGTATTCAAATTCTTCATCTTTAATTCAGAGTGAATAAGTACAAATTTTCAGAGAGAATGTAAAACCTACTTGTTGAAGAAGTCAGAAGCTCCATTGCTTAGAAATTATCAGCACAAAAATAAGCTATAGCAGGAGCCCTGTGTTGGCCTCAAAGACTTTTCTTTTATTCTTCTTTCCACAAAGCCACCTTTTGTGCTTGCTGTGCCTGAATCCTCCTTCCAGCTAGAGCAGAATAGAAAAAGAAATATCTGTATCATGACAACTTTTGATATTTCAAAATGCGTTTTTATTTTTCATTCAAAGGACTGTCTTATCAGTCTTGAAAAACAAGAAGTGTGTGATGTGGTAGTTCATGTAGTACAGTCTACATTTTATTACTAAAAAATACTGTTCTCAAAATTTTTAATGTACTATGAGATTCACTTTGCATAACTTGAAGGGATTTTTTTGTTTCCAAATTGAGATGTATGGGATTCAACACATATGGATACATGTCGCAGGCTGCTGGTCGGGGCTGGCACTAGGCCGCAGATCTTCAGGCCTGGCCGACGCGTCGACGCTCCCGAGTGCGATCTTGGACCCCGCCGGGGAACCGGCTTGTCTCACCCTCCGGGATCCTGGATCCTCTGCGATGTCCGGTCGCGGGCCGGAAGGAGGATGCCGCCGCGCCGGGGCACTCTCTCGGGCTGGCCCAGTCGGGTCGGACCCACCCAAGGTGAGGAGGTCGTGGGGTGCACCGCAGGGCTTTAGCCGCACCGACGGCGCCCTGTATGCGGACAGGCAGCACCGACCGCCTAAACACCCAGACGGTTGACAAAAGACATAACCAATATGGTTCAGGGTCAACCGACTCTTTAATCAGGAAGAACAGAAACTTATAAAGATAAGGTAAAGGGCAGGAGAAAGGGAAGAGCGAGGTAAGGGATTGGGTATGTGCTCATTCGGTGATCCCCGTGGTTGGTGGAGCCCTGTGGGTAGGTGGTCCGTTGGCCAGGGCAGAATGCCCCAGTCCCCACCTTCAGGAGCTCCAGCCCCCGCTCCGGGTTGCTGGAGCCTTCCAGGTATGTGTTATGCCTGCCGGCCTGACTGGGCATGCTCCAGGCTCGGGGTCACATATGGGTCAGGGATACCCCCCCCGTATATCCATACCTGATATTATCAGAATGATGTTCTTAACACAGCACCATCCAAACCTAAACCTGTGTCTCCCAACAGATACACATATTCACATATTCAACACATGGATGTGAGGATCTGCAATATCCTCTGATGTTAGAGCTGAGCTCCAACTCTTGTTCCAGAAAAATACAGGACTCCCCTAATTCTTTTGACACTTCTGTCAATCCCGTAGAGGTGTTTTAGATGTTCTGGGGTACCTCAAATTGTACTATGCAAATATGGGGAGTATCCAGTGAAACCTACCTGAATGCATTCATTTTGAAGTTAAGATACATAAATGTAGGAGTTTACATGCAAACCAGACGTCTAAGCTTGCACTGTAGTCAAAGGCACCAATCAATACCTTCAGGGGGACCTGAACTTTATTCAGCTTCCCAGAACAAACCGGGTTGAACTCAGCCTCTGGGCTTTACCACTGAAAAATTATTACTTTGGCCAGTTATCTGAATTCACATTTTAGTCAGAGGCTATGAAGTCAGCACAGTCAGCACAGAGTGTAGAGAGCAATTTGTCTCATCCTAAAGTAGATGGATGTATTTGGTGAGAGGAATAATCCAGTGGCTGTATTGACCAGAGGTCCATTTACTAAAAGAGGAATCCACACTCCTGGTCAGATGTGAATGTCTAACCATGTGGGCAGCTAAAGGCCAGCAGGAGGAATCCCGCCTCTACTTTCATGTCTGTGAATCAGGAGAGAATTTTTTTGCTCAGATCAGTCTCTATAAAGTGTGTGAACTCTAATTCCTCCACATTCCATATTGGTACCTGGTACAGTCATGATAAAGGTTTTAGTCATATACAAGAGCTTTTTTTTTATAAAAGTTTCCAGAAAATAAATAATTCTCATACAAAGATTTTGTCTTTGCTGAGGCATGGCATTTCACTGAGACTAACTTTTAGTGGAAATCTTTCACTTTTAGGTATATTAATATTCCCTGTCCCCTCACATGTTCAAGTAAAATTTTTACAGAAGTATTCTAACCAGTTTTCTCCCTTACCTTTTCAGTTAAAAATTTAGAAGTTCTAAAATTGACAATGTAATAGATTTTCCTTTCAGAGACCAAGCCTAAATTACTAAAGTTTCCAAGCTTTTCAGTTCATTAAAATGGACTTTGAGCAAAGGTTAAAACTGTGGGTGACACTGATGACTATTTCATTTTCATTTCAATTTAAAAATGAGTAATTGCTTCTTTTGTCTTTAAAAGTATTTTATATACACATTTTTAATAGGCAACACAAACAGCATTTTTTCTAAACTAATGGACGTATGATTCTGTGATCTTTGTCATTACTTTCTAATTTTTTGTTAATTTGTTTATGATTTCCCTTTCATTGTCATTGAGAGTAAAGGTTAGATATACAAGGAAGGTAGCTATTTAATTTTCACAACTGATATATTTTAAATGAAGAATATTTTTGATACTGGAATGTAATAAGTGTATGACATAATGATATAAATGGTTTTATATAGATTTAAAGAATAATATTAATTTAAAGAATAATATTCAATTTTTCTTAAACATAATTCAGAAGAAGATTTCAAAAAATACACATGGCAATTAGATATTAATGACCACTTTCATAGCAGATATTTTTACTATATGACTTAGAATTAGAGCTGAAGCCCTTTAAGCCCTTAATTCCTTTTAAAATATTGTGCCGATACAAATATTTTTAGCAGGATGCAATGGGTTTATATTGCACTACAAAACCTTGTCTTTTTGGAGACATCCAGGATGAGTTTTGTAATATAATAAAGAACAGGAAAATAATATGCACATTTTAGATTGGGAATCAGTGCATGTTTTCAGGAAAAAAAAAATATGTAAAGCCCTCTTGGACTTGTTAGAAACAAACATCCCCTGAATCCTATTTTGCATACTGTGAGTCTTTAAAAAGAGATGTGTCTGGGGAAAGCTGCCTCCAAGCTACTGAAATTGGCTCTGAAGCAGCAGTGCATTATGATGAATTGGACTAAAGTGTGATTTAGCTATTACTCATCAGAAGGTTTCCTTGAGATGATTTTCTTCAGATGATTTTTCTCTAGATGATTTTCTAATGTTCTGAGGGTGAACAACAAAACTGAGAGCTGGAGGGCAGATTATATCTCTACATGACACATGATCTGAGTTTCTTGCTCTGGCTAAGTATTATAAAGTCTTCCTCACCTGCCTGTATATTGAAAGTAATTTGATTCTTATTTATACTGGAGCTGACTTAGATTTTTTGTTACAACATCATGGAAAATTAAAAATTTTCAATAGTGGTATTTTTTGGTATAAAATGTCAAATAGTAACTTAAGAAAATTTATACACAAATAGATGAGTGTCAGGAAACTCAGAATCCTGAATTTCACAGATACTGACAAAAACTCTTGAACTAGTAATACTGTAACAAATAAGCTGGAATTATTAGTGAGGCAGAATAACTGACTATAAAACAGACCTGTGCTTACTTTACAGAATTTCATAATTTTGTGAATTGATTTCTTTCTCTTTAAGAGCTAAATTTGGAGAGTAACAGAATATAAGAGTAACCCTGAGTTAAGAGAGTAATGCTGGATAATGAAAACACACACATACCCATTCACTCTCCTCATCCTTCTTTCATCAATATGCCATGGACGGAAAGCTCTTCCCTACTTCTCTACAAGCTGTCTGATACACTTGCAGTTACCCAGTCAAAGTGTCAAAGCTATCTTTAATCAGTGCTTTTAATAGCAAAGGAAGTCATGTTTTAGGGACATTTTTTTCACTTCTTTTAGAGTAATCCTCATGCCCATTTGAAAGAAAGGTGCTGAAAATATATGATGATTTTTTTAGTCTCAGAACCTATCCGCCTAATATTCTTTCTGGTGAAGTTTTCTGAGCTCTGTCACTGACTTTTTGTAACACTTAATAGAATTATTTAGCAGTATCTCAGTTTCCTAGGACCTAGTTTTCTATAGGTAGCTTGAAAAATTGGACAGTACCTAAGCATTTTAAAAGTACTTCCATCACAAAAAAAATAAAGTGTGTGTGTGACAGTGAAAAGTTTTGTTGTGGTAAATCTGTTTAATGATGAATTTTAAAAATTGCTGAAACAAAACTAGTGATTTCATTAATTTATTTCGTCTGACACAAAGCAATGTATTATTGCAGTAGAGCATGTTAGAAAAATTGTAAATTGTAAATATAATTGAAAGATGGAGGTGGTAGGAAGTGGAAATTTGTGAAGTAACAAAGCATCATTCCCTTTGCATAAAATCCTGGTATACCTACAGGAGGCAAAAGTTCTACTTAAATATGCCCTAAAGAAAGTTCAGCTGTTTAAAAAATAAAATTAGAATAATAATGCAATGTTAACCCAAAACTCAAAATGCAAAACTTTTCACCAGAATTTTTCTACTTTTTATAAAACAAGAAGTAAGAGACATTTGGGGTCAAAATACTTATTTTATTTTAAGCTTAGAACTTTTCCATGGATAACAGCTGAATTTATTTCTAGCTTAGACCTCTCATACTCATGCTGCACTATAAACCAGAATTTGAAGAAACGGAATTCACAGCACTGAAATAATACTAAAAAAAAAGATCGTTTCTGAAGTTTTGACCTGTCTTGATGAACTGAAGAGAAGGTGATGAAAACTGCAATCTTCATAAATCTCCCGCAGCTAAAGGTTTAAAACTCACACTGTTTCAAATTAGTGAGGACAGCAATATTTATTTGCTGCTGAATTCCAGCCAGCATGACATTTCAGCAGGAAACACTTTATAAGACTTAAACTTGCAATCACAGAAGTTGCAAACTAGTACTTAAACTATGCATAATAGGAGGGTTTTTATCTTGAAAAAGAAGATGAGTAAAATGGACTGCCCTCTCCTCCATATTTCCAGACTCAGAAAGCTAGACATTTTTGCAAAATGTTCTACAGTTTGCTAAGTGGAAATGGCACCATACACATCAGACAGCTTCACAGTCTACCACCTCCAAAGTTTTCTAGCAAGATATCCATATGTCTATGTAAAATAGCAACACGGAAAGAGTGTGTCCAGATGAGATTGTTCTTAATAATTTGTCTGTTTTTGTTTGTCTGTTTGTTTGCTTATTTTATGCTGCAAAGGAGAAGCAGGTGATGAGGCAACAGAAGGAAACAGGGCAAATTTCACCAGTAGAAGAAACAGACACTGACAGCAGCATCAGCCATGGCAGCATGACAGAAGCATCACATAGCACTTGCCCCTTGATGAGTTTGTCTCAGGAAAGCAGGAGAAACCATGCTGAGGCAGTTTTGCACACCTAGCATTAGGCTCAGCCTGTTGTCCCCTCATGGCCTGATATTGAGCTGTGTGGCAGAACGAATCTGTGCTTCGAAAGAGGTGACAGGCTTGACCCAAATAATTATCAGCCATTCTCAGGACTCTCACTTGCCTTTCAAATTACTTTAAGGAGCATTGTTCAGGCTCCGTGGTTATCCTGCTCAAGAGGCTCCAAAATTTTCTTTCTAGATTGAGTAGGTTTTGTCACTGAATGCACTGCCTTGGGTGCAGTACATTCCATACTCTGAGTATGGACTAATGTCCATACTCACCTCGCCAGTAACAACATGAGAGAGTGGCAACTGACTCACTCATAGAATCATAGAATCATAGAATGCCTAAGGTTGAAAGGGACCTCTAGAGATCATCTAGTTCAACCCCCCCTGCACACGCAGGGCCAGCTAGAGCACGTGGCCCAGAGCTGCATCCAAGCGGGTCTTGAAGATCTCCAGGGAAGGAGACTCCAAATCCTCTCTGGGCAGCCTGTTCCAGTGCTCTGTCACCCTCACTGTCAGGAAATTTTTCCTTAAGTTCCTGTGGAACTTTTAATGCTTCAGTTTGTGGCCATTTCCTCTAGTTCTGTCAGTGGCCACCAATGAAAAGAGGCCAGCCCCATCCTCCTCACTGCCTCCCTTGAGGTACTTATAGACACTGATCAGATCCCCTCTCAGCCTTCTCTTCTCCAGGCTGAACAGGCCCAGCTCCCTCAACCTCTCCTCATAGGGCAGATGTTCCAGGCCCCTGATCATCCTCATGGCCCTGTGCTGGACTCTCTCCAGCAGCTCCACATCCCTCTTGTACTGGGGGGCCCAGAACTGGACACAGTACTCCAGATGTGGCCTCACCAGGGCTGAGTAGAGGGGCAGGATCCCCTCCCTCGACCTGCTGGAGATGCTCCCCTTTATGCACCCCAGGATGCCATTGGCCTTCTTGGCCACGAGGGCACACTGCTGCCTCATGGTCAACCTGTCGTCCACCATGACACCCAGGTCCTTCTCAGCAGAGCTTCTTTCCAGTAGGTCGGTCCCCAGCCTGTACTGGTTATTCCTCCCTAAGTGCAGGATCTTGTGCTTGGCCTTGTTGAATTTCATGAGGTTTCTCATCGCCCAGTTGTCTAGTCTGTCCAGGTCCCTCTGGATGGCAGCACAGCCCTCTGGATTATCCGCTACTCCTTCCAGCTTCGTATCATCTGCAAACTTGCTGAGAGAGCACTCTGTGCCTTCATCCAGGTCATTGATGAATAAATTTAACAGGACTGGACCAAGGACTGACCGCTGGGGGACACTGCTCAACACAGGCCTCCAACTAGACTCCACACCGCTGATTATCACGCTCTGAGCTCTGCCATCCAGCGAATTCCCAATCCACCTCACCATCCACTCATCCATCCCACACTTTCGGAGCTTGTCCAGGAGGATTTTGTGAGGGATGGTGTCATAAGGACACACAACCCTGATGCTGCCATGGATTTCAATAGTTCAATGATAAACTGGCAGTTGCTGGAGGGACAGCAGCAACTGAGCTCATCATAGAATTTTCAGAGTCACAGGACAGGCATTTTTGTATTGATGAATAACGCAGACTCCAGTCCCTTTTTTTTGCCTAAAATGTATCAGCCTGAATTTGCTTATCTGTTATTGGGATATAACCCCCATTTTCAAGGGGAATTTCTTGATTTAGCTAGTTGGGAATTAGAAGAGGATCATGCAAAGACTAAAAAGCATTAATGCTACAATAGAAAACCTTTAATTCCTTTAAATCAATACCGATCCAGCAATTTAGGGGCAGAGACATTCCAGGTGGATATCTGCAGCCACTTGAAATTATGTTAACTGGTGATGTCAGTGGACTTAAAATGATGTAACTTCAGAGCAAATGAAAAGAAATTAGAAGTTTTCAAGGCTTTTTTTCAGTTAAAATAATAATAGCAATATTTCAAAAGCTAAACACTTTAACAATATTTTAAATGCCTAAAAAAGCAATCATTTCAGTGCTTATGATTATACCTCCTTTTAATGCAGGTATGAAATATAATATTTCAATGGGCTGAAAATAATGGGAGACTCAATCTTAAACAATCAGGGTTTCATATTCTGAAAATTTTCAACATAAAGTTATGCTTTTGAAAAACACAGCTTTCACTCTACATGTGCAATTTTACATGACTCAGGAAATGCAAAATCCAGTTTAGACCTGTCTTATAAATGAATGAAGAATACAGAGTACTGTCATTTGGATGACACATCCTCTAAATTTGGTGTGCTGGCCTTTTTCCAAAATGGATAATTACATTCTGCTTACCTGATATCCTCCTGCTGCTTCTCTTATGAGATGTATTCTTTGTTACATGCTGTTCCAAAATGTTGTTAATGATGCTGTCTTCAGGACACTCTTTTTGAAGCATTCAGGAATATACTTCGTACAGAATGCATACCTTAGAACCACAAGCAATAAGAAATTATCTCTGAAATACAAAAATGACTAATTCTGTAGCAGTAATTGTGACTGTCTCTTTTTAAACATTCAGCAGCATGAAATAATTAAAAAAAAAAAGGAGCAGAGCACCTGGCACACCAAAAACCTCTCTTTTTAAACATCCTCATGATCAACAAAGAGCAAAAATGAAATCAAGAGGTTTTTTAGCTAGTGCAGCTAAGTTTAAGGTCAAAGATACTACAGACATTTACCTACCACAAAGAGAAGAATTCAACCCTTGTGTAAATTCTCTTTAGTAAAGACTCAAATATCTGTAATAGCAATGATACTATGTAGTTGTCTAAATAAATAAAATCCACTGCCTGTATTGATTAGTTCTGCCATCTGCTCTCCAGCATTATTCTTTTTTTGTGTGTTCTTAGTAAAATTTGAGCTGGGCAGAGAGGAACCTCCTGAGGTTCAACAAGGACAAGGGCTGGATCCGCACTTGGGGAGAAATAAGTCCAGGCAACAGTACAGATTAGGGGTTGACCTGCTGGAAAGCAGGTCTGCACAGAGGGATTTTGTAGTCCTGGCTGACAAGAAGTCAACCATGAGTCAGCAATGTGTCCTCATGGCCAAGAAGGCCAATGGGATCCTGGCCTGCATCAGGAGGACTGTTGGCAGCAGGTCAAGGGAGGGGATCCTGCCCCTCTCCTCAGCTCTGGTGAGGCGGCACCTGGAGTATTGGGTGCAGTTCTGGGCTGCCCAGTACAAGAGGGACAGGGAAATTCTAGAAAGGGTCCAACATAGAGCCATGAAGATGATTAAGAGGCTGAAGTATCTATCACACGAGAAAAGACTAAGCGAGCTGGGCCTGTTTAAACTAGAGAAGAGAAGGCTGAGAGGGGATAAGATCAATATGTATTGAAGGGAGAAGTGTAGGGAGGATGTGGCCAAACTCTTCTCAGTGGTGGCCAGGGATATGGCTACAATTTGAAACACAGGAAGTTCCATCCTTCCATGGGAGGAAGAACTTCTTTACTGCAACAGAGTTTAACCGAGCCCTGGAACAGGCTGCCCAGAGAGGTTGTGAAGTCTCCTTCTCTGGAGATCTTCAAAATCTGCCTGGATACCACCCTTCGCTATGTGCTCTAGGTGTCCCTGCTGGAGCAGGGGCATTGGACTCGGTGATCTCTAGAGGTCCCTTCCAACCTTAACCATTCTGTGGTTCTGTGAAAATTCAAAAGCATAAAAGAATTCTTCTCCATGCATTATATCTATTTAAAATTTGTAATTCTATTTCTCAGTAAATACTCTGCCACTATTTCATTCCTAAAATTGTAGGTTCTCCTAGGTTCCCTGTAAAAATCCATCCTGCTCCTTGAAGACTAGAAATGCTATTGGACTGCCCTTTCTCTTCATCTTCCAAGCAAAACATCCAATTTATTTGTGTCAAGGTATCTTTGTTAGCAAAGATATATCAATTGTTTTAGGAGACAGACAACCTTTATGCTGTTCCACTACTTTCCATCTACTGGGATTTCAACTATTTATATCGTCGTAGAATTCAAACTGTAATTGTAAAAGAGTTATATTTTATTGTTGAAGATCTGTAGTTTAGACTTTTGATGAAGGCTCCCTTGCTAACTGCAAAAGCAATATATTCCAACCTATGAGATATCAGAGAATAAATATATACTAAGAAATAAATAGTATGTTCTCCAGGTAAGAGAGAAGTTTGATAGCTTCTGCAGAGACTAGGTGATATTTTAAATCTAAGGATGGAGAACAAGAAAAAATGTATATTCTCTTCCCCTTTCTCTTTCCCTTCCTTTCCTTTCCTCATTTTAGCAGATGTGTCTGTTAGGCCTCACCCAGTGAGATATCTTCTACAAAGACAGAGGTTCTACTGTTGTTTTTAATAAATGTGAAATAAAAAATGTTTACAGGATTCCAAAGACTTGGCATTTATCCTCAGGAAAGGTACCTTTCCTTCCACTAGGGATTTTAAAACTGATATTTAATTTTCATTTTCAGATTTATTTAGAGCAACACATTCTCCAAATCTTTGGCAGACCTGGCTTTCATATGATAATCAGACCTGCCATATGTTTAAGAGATTTGCTTCTCACTTAACTACTTTAAGTTGCAGAAATAATCAGCATGACTCAAAGTGAAATTCAATAGCTTGATGAAAAGAACACTCATGAAGCAACTGTCCATCAGTTTTTCATACTGTGACAAAATGCTTTTCACTTTACTGCAATTATTTTGAGCAGTTGTTGTTGTATGTTCACAGGACTCTATTTTAAATTTCATTTTGAGAATAGAACTGAGTTAATTTCAATGAAATAATTATTCCATGTGCATATATATTTTCTTTATGGCATCATGGGCATAAAAGGTTTCTATGGACTGAAACAGTAATTTAACACACTTTAAACAGCCAAATTAGTAGTATGACAGTATCTGTCCAATGATACTGTGTTTCAGAGTTTGAATTTGTCTCACAAGTCAAAACCTACTGCGGCTATGTATAATTATGTATAGATATATCTAAGGTATATCATATTAAACTTTTATATTTTATCATATTTTTCAATATATTTACATAGACATATGTATTAAGTAACACCATAAGGAGAAACATGGTCCAATTTTCACCCAAAAAGCATCTTAGTGCAAATTTATATGTATATTATATATTCAGTATTAGTATCAACAAAGAAATACCAGATAAATCAAGAGAGAAATAGAATGATCAATAATGATGAATAGCTTCAATTTTGGGTTAAAAAATAACTAAAAGTTATATACCAAAACTTACACAACTTAATCATAAGGAATAGTTTGCTAAAATACTTTTCTCCAGAGATATGTCATTTTAATATCTCAACCACTTGTTTCTTTCATAAATGTTAAGGATTAGACTAAACTTTTATTTTTGCAAGTAAGGTTTCATCATATATAAATTTTTTTTAGCCTTTGAGTAGGCTTAAGTATGAAACGGCGTCAGCTTAACTATTTTCTAATGGTGCTGTCTTCTATCATTCTGAAAACATCACAAACCAGTTAAAACTCATTATATAGCCTATAGCATGTTATATAGAGCCGTACAACATGCATGCAGTTTTGCTTTGCTTTACTTATTTGGGTGAACTTTTAAAACAGAACTCTAGAGCATGCAAGAGCATAAGGATCTAATTAATCCAAGACTGATCATAGTCAGGTGACTAAGACTGATAAGAAGACTAGGACTGATTAATACTGGTGAAAGACATTGACATGAAAGGTTGTTGTTCTTTTGGGAAGCAAAAAGAATGGTAATACAAGGAGGAGGTAATGTGGTTATCTCACAGCTTCCTCGTCCACGTGTTTTACATCTTTCCTTGGAGCCGTTAGTGTTGGCTGCTTTGATGAGCATGTTACTGGACTGCGTGAGCCTGCAGTATGATCTACTGTGGCATTTTCTTTATTTCCATGTTCCTTGTGGTCCTCAGTGTATTCATTTGGTGTCACTATTTGTTTTTATAGAGAGGAGAGCCCCAGACACAGGCGTAATTTTTCTGACTTAAGGTCCAAGTGCCTGATGTAGTTCCACCCACACCGACCTCAAAGGACATCAGATCAGTTTCACAAAACCTGCATCATTTTTATCCATTATGTGCATTACCGGAGCACTCTATTCTAGCAGAGAGGTGACTACTGACAAGAATACAGATGACTGGGATAAGTAATGCAGTCAGACGCTTGTATTGCATGATAATGAAGTGTAACAAGATAAACCAGATGCTGAAGGCTATTTTGTTTGTGATACAGTAACACCGGTTTGGAGCTTTGTATCCTTGTAAGCCCTTTTCTGTTGTCTAGCCAGACAGTAGATACATTGGGATATGGCTGGGAGAGTGAACTTGTCGTTTATAGAAGAAAGCCATTTTTCACTCATTCTCAGTCTCATTTTGCATAATGCTTGTAACCTGCTCACATCTGGAGTTGACACATTTCAGTTGTGAGAAAAATGATCCCAGTTATAAAGAATATGGAAGATTTTATTCTTTCCAGTTGAAATTTACTTTCTATTTAATTCATTACGAGTTTGAGCTGCTATTTAAAATGACCAAAGTTTTAGAAACAAAATGATTTCTCATATGGGCAATCCTAATTTCATGTTCAAAATATCTGACCTTGTTGGATAATGTAGTTATTGGCTATTTGAAAAACTCATGTAATTAACTGATGGGAATCATCAAAATATTGAATTACATATAAAAGAGAATACAGGAAAAATCTTTTTTTTTTAATATAAAAATGACGAAATAAAGTAATTTTGATCTGTCATATGTTGTCTTTCTGCTGCTTAGGAATATCTTTTCAGATACTGCTATTATTATTATTACTTTTCTTTCATTTGGAAGAACTAGGTTTTTTTTCAAAGTAAACGTGCTCATATCCTTTCTATGTATCAGTTTTTTTTCTCCTTTTAAATTAAGATAGTCAGCTTCTCTCTACTGCATAGACTGGCTCAAATTTCTCATTATCTTAAGCAGCTTTCATTTTAATACGGCTTTGAAAATCTACTTAGGTCCTCAGAATCATAAACACTATGTTGACATAAATTGAATAGTTGAACTATGTTGAAAAAAGAAAAAGACTAATGCAGGAATTTTTTAATAATGTTGGTTGGCCACTCTAGTCTAAGAAACTCTCTCTCTCTCTCCCACTGCCTGCACATCATAGCTGTCTGAGTGCAGAAGCTTTCTCTCTCCTATGTTGAGTCAGCTGTTTGTACAACTGTCATCTATTGTGTACTTCTTACTTCTTATATAGTTATATATAAAGCATATTAATCATCATCAAGATCACAGTCACAGTTGAAACAAAATGTGTTGATAACATGAGGTAGGATTAATACAAACTCCTTACAAAAGGTTCATAGATGTGCCTGGATAATAATGTGTATCTACAGATGTCAAACTGAAATGCTATTGCCTGGGTTCACACATTATGACCAAGAACTTTGGAATCCAAAGTTTGTTCAGCCCTTTCAGAAGATAGGAACTTTCACAAAATTTAAAGTTGAATGTTGCTCTTCATTTCTAATTGATAGCAAGTTTGTTTGTTCAAGTCTACGAATTTGGTATAAGAGTTTTTATTTTAGGCTTGCAAAAGAGATATTAGTAAGCTTTATCAAAAGCAGGATATAATTTTGATGCTTCAAATGGCGAATTCGCAATGTTATTGGAAAAGTCTTCCCTCAGAGTGTAGACAAATCTTGAAAAATAATGTGTGCCATTTTAATACCTTAATGTAGGTACAATGTTGCTAAATTCAGAAAAAGGGGGGACCTGTACATTATTAAAAGTACAACTGATACTCTGTTAACATGTTTCCATGTACTTAGTTTTACTATGTAAATCTGTGGTTGTTTAAAGTTTTTTTAGTCTCCAACAGAGATTTCTACTTACTAGTATTATGTGTCTAATTCCATTGACAGTTTTCTGGAAAATACAAAGGAGATGATAGGACATAAAATCAGATTTTTTTTTAACTCTATAAGGATATGACTTCCATGGAAACTAGAAGGAGTTCAGCACTTAAATACATTTATGAGCCTGATTCTGGAATGACGATGGCGTTGCACATTAGATGCATGTCCCCTGGTGCAGAGTTCAGCTGCTCAGCTGCCACCTCAGCTGCTCACACTGTGCACAGGCATGTTAAGTGTTTCAGCATGAGAACAACTAATAGATGATACATTGAGTCAGACGTGGCTTAATGCCAGGTGAGGGGCTTGCACTTTCCAAATGATTATATGTTTCCCTTTCCATGTGCAAGTGTCCCCTCACATCTAGTATTAAAAACAAACCTATGATCACTCATTCACATTTAATCAAAAAGACTTGGGTTAATTTGAATGCTTTCTTGCATAATTTTGATTCAACAGAGTAATGGTGTGCTTATGAGTTGGTTCAGTTATGCTGACAAATATGGTGGAAATAGAGGACAGCCATAAATGCAACATGTGGCTCCAGCCTAAGATCATGATACTGGTAATGGCTCACTTTGGCCTAAAGCTGAACTACATTTTAAATAAAACCAACTCAAAAGTTATTTGTACACATATTGGCTTGAGAAACTCAGGTGAGCTATCTAGAAAAAGGCTGCAATCTTGATGAGATTTGAGTAAGATAGATGCTTAGTAGCATCTCAGCTCTAGAATTAAGCTGCTCATCTCTGTCAAAACTGAAGCATCATTAAGTATATTTAGAAGCAGAATTTTCAGGGCACATTTTATGCATGAGAATACTCCAGGTAAAATGCCTAGGTCCTGACTAACTCCAAGTCTAAGTCCCTGCATTCTTTTGTAGTTCAGAGTCCATATACCTACCTAGAGCTTTACACATATCACTTTACATACAGCATTTGAAAAATCTGATCTTGATTTTCTTAAATAAAACAGTTTGACAGAATCGGCAGAAAAGTGAAGGACCGAGATTAAGTGACATCAGGCTCTTCTTTTATATTAATAACTTGCCTCTTCTTCCTATTCACCTGGGTTCATTTAAATTATTTTCTAAATTTTCACTCTTCAATGGAAAAAAAAGTAATTTCTCTACATGCTGTATATGGTCATTTCCAATTCATTTTCCTGAGAAGTTGAGGACAAAAGAAATAACTTATTTTAAAATGAAACTTTGCCTTTTTTCTTACTGGTATGAGGCTGAACATTGAAAAAATATATATAATTATGAAAGAAGCAAAAGAGAGACTTCTGAAATAAAGGAAGATATTACAGAATCAGAACTAGTTTATTATTAGTCTTTTGGGGCTAAGACTAGGTGAACATTGCTGAGCTGTAGTTCAATGATATAGTCCCTGAAATGCTTGGGAGTAAGTCCCCGGAAAAGGAGAATTGGTAGAGATATGGTGAAATATTTGAATTTGAATAGTCATTCCCTTGAAACCTGACTCAAATTTTGTTACTTTTTGCAATCAAAAAGAATGTTGTTGTTAAAAAGATAGAAGATTGAGTGGGTTATTATATTAAAGAAGAGAACACTTATTTATCTACCCAAAAGGCAGATCTTAAATTGCTCCTTCAGTTTTATTCACCTTTGCCTATATTTGTGTCTCAGCTTGTCAAAGAGGTGTGTGTGTGTTAGCAGTGGGGTAAGCTGGAGCCTGAGGCTGTCACTGGGTATCTTTAACTGCTTGATGTTTTGCTTTCACTAAGAGACTGCTTATCACAAAGATAAGCAATAAGCAAGCAATAAAAAGAACAAGAAAACCCTAATGTTAGAAATGTCTGAATGTATTAAAGCAGATGTATAGGCACCAAACATACCTGTCACTCTAATTTCCTTCATTTCTAAATTTCTAATTTCCTTTCACTCTAAATCCTTTACTGCTAGGAGAGTACAGTTGCAGGTACTGGGCAAAATTGCCTGGAACAACAGTGCTTATGCTTGTGACTTACACCAAAGTCTGTGTTACTATAGTATCACTTTTTTGATATTTCCATCTACCTAAATCAAAGCTAGCTTCTACATATACCTACTAAGGTAAAATCCTTCAGGTAGATATGCAGACATAGCTTAAATAAGACAGATTTCTGATTTAAAAGTGTAGGTAGACTTTTAAGGAGGGAGGAAGACAGTATAGTCATATGTGTTCTGAATTTCTACTCGATTGCATTAGAGGATACAAAAAAAACTAAAACCCCACTGCAATCTCCAAGTAACTTAGGTTTTATTCTGTTTTAGACAGTCATTTGGGTGGCGTTAGTCTGATATCTGTCACAAGAGTATGACAGTAACAGCATCTGGTTACTCGGTATACATATGCATTAACATAAACATAAAAATAGCTATTTTGTATGTGTAGTACCAACATTTTGGGTTGGTGTGCCTGAACACACTTTTCTAAAACAAATATACTAAAATGACATGAAATTTCGATTGTTTCAGATAAAACATTAATGTAATTTCTGCATCTATGAAGGATATTCCTCTGCATTGAGCTAGCTCTCTGACCTGGTTTTAATTGCATATTGTGCTGATAGATACATTTTTTTCCTTGGAATTATAGATCACTTTTTTTTGTTGTTGTTTTTGGTTTTGTTTTCCATTCATTAGTCAGGGAGCAAAGGGTTGACCAAAAATAATATCTTTTTCTCTTCCTGTTGCAACCCTCAAAACAGGTGGGACATATTTTCTATAACTTAGTACATGGTAGAGACGAAAATCAAGCAACAAAGTTCACGATTCCGTTGAACTGTGCCCATTTTGGGGCATAAGTCCTTGCACGCTACAGAAAGAGAGATCTTGCAACCTTATTCCTTTCTCATTGTCTAATAAGCTCATTTCTCTGTTTGTAGCCTTTTATTCTTTGTCTTACAGTCACCTTCGCACCATCCCAAGTACAGTTTATATATTACAGTCTAGGGCAGGGAGACCTTAGCCACTGGTTGCTTGAAATAAATGGAGTATGCAAAGATTTCTGACAAGGTAAATCCACTCCACAGACATACAGTTTCTAGCAAAGCATGTGGCTGATTTGGACAAAATCAGGGCCAGAGAAAGGGATAAAAAATGTTTTGTTAAGATTTCAGTTTTGTTTACCTTTTTATCAGATGAGAAGCCAAGAAAAGATGTGAAGAAACTATAAAAGGAGAAAGAAAGAAAAAGTCTGGATAAATAGGATAAAATATGATGAATCAAGGACATTGTCTGACTGGAGACTAGCAATTACCCAGAGGTAGATAAACTATTGTCTGGCATTCTCAACTTTGTAAGCTTAGACACCTTCACACTTCCCTATTCCCAAAGGTATCTTCCAAAAGTCTTAATTGAAAATATATTGCAAAGAAGAAAATTTAAAGGGCAAGTCACTAAAAAAATCCATGAATTTATCTCTAGTGTTTTCATCGTAAGGACTTGAACTGCTCAATGTATTACAAAAAAAAAAAAAGCGCAAAAAACTTATTCCAAAGCCTTGTGTAAAAGTAATGTTTTTGTCCCATGCACCATATTCACTCACAAAGATAAATGTACTTTAAGTCTGAATGAATGTGAAAGATCTGTTTTAAGAATATAACATTCTAAGCTTGCCTACTGCAAAGTAATTAAAGGATACCATATCCCATTATACAAGATCAATATGCTCTTGAGATCAAGGCAGGAACTATCTATGAAATGATATAGCACATTATAGCACATACTGATTTCTTTCACATTTTCTGTATAGATCTAATGAGAAGATCCCTCACAGCTTGTTTGCAGAGGTTCGAAGATCGACTGTGTCATCAAAGTGAAATTAAAGTCAAGGCTGTTTGCATGGTTACACAAACTGTTGCTAGTGCTGCCTCAGTCATAGATTTTGCAGTGAACGGAAAAGGTTATTTATTTGAAATTATCAGTCCCAGCTCTGTTTTAATAGTTTCTAACACACTGGTTTTCCTGTGACTGTTCCTGATGGACTGGAGAGTTAAGGAGACATGTACCTAGAGTGTATTATTTTCTCTGACATATTGTTTATTCCTTCATATATAGAATCATATGAAAAATTGTACAATATTCTGATCAAATCGATTCTGGTGGGGAAGAATTGGAAATGATCCTGAATTGACTTTACTCCAGCACAAGTTTCAGTAATTACTTGGATGACCAGAATTGAACTAAGAGAACATAGCAAGGTATCATTGCAACATTTCTTAGAGAAAATACTGTCAACAGAATAGGCCAATCTCATTTTTCTAAGTCCATCAGAATTAGAAACTCCATCAAGACACCAGCAGACTATCATTTACACACAGATTCAAGATCTGATTTCCCCTTCATCCTAAATGAAATCTTTTCTTTCTTTCTTTCTGTCATCTGAGAGGAATAGCAACATTGGAAAACGACCCTTTCATATGGGGTCTTTGGCAAGGTTAGGGCCTAACTCTTGAAACTCTCAATTCCCCAAACTACCTCTAAGCTTCCACACAATACTGGAGGTGCACAGATTCAGTTTATAGCAGTTACTCTTACCCATATACCAGGGGAAGTCTAACTTTTATTCAACATATGAAAGGGGAAGACTGAAAAATACTATATAAAGTGGTTTCTACCTTGTGCTTAGACTGTCAGATTGGGATTTGTCAGATGAACAGAACCTCTGGCACATATTTGAACTAAAAATCATTAGAGAGATGTAATATACAGTTATAAAAGAAGCTATTTTTTATTTTAAAGGACCAATGGAGAAGGAGTTCTTTCTCTCATCTCCCTATGTATTTAACATATAGATGTTGATTTGAGAGTGCTGGTTTCTAATCTGAAATTTTCTATAGGAAATTCAATGTTATAACCATGAGATATTAAGCTGTTTTGAAGAGGGTCCTCCCCCATCCTTGTAGAAGGACTCCAAAGTCACTGACTTGAGTGATTAATGCAGCTGCTGCAGAGAGGTGAAATAATTACATGCAAGGTTTCACATAAAGTATATTCACACTCCTCTCAGAGGGAATGAAGTGTGTGTGGGAAGCAATGGGAGGAATGATGCTAAAACCCAAGCTAGAGAATTAGGCTCTCATTTCCTGGCAGTGAATCTTGAATTCTTTTATACAGAGCAGAACAGCTTCATGACAAGGGAACAGGAGTAAGAGAGCTCCTCCCCACATCTTTCTCTTTAGCTTGGTGATAAGGACAGGATGTCCCACAAGACATTCCTGTGGGAGGTGGGACCCGGGGTCATAGGACCCTGAACTCCCACATGTAGTATGAGGTCTCTTATCCTCCATCACAAAATGAAAGGACCACAGTAATAGATTCTCCTCCATCTGTCTCCTAAGGAAAAGAGTGACTTATGCTCCATTTGGAAAGAAAGGCCAGAGAGGCCTGCAACAACTAGAAGGCCTGGCAGATAGAAGCACTTCACAGTAGCACTGAGTACCAGTCTGTCACGCATGACAGGGTTTATCACAATGGCTGTTTCTTTGGGATTCTCTGTTAGCTAGTGCAGGAAGTTTCCAGTTTAGTAAATTGTTGCATGTTTTTCCATGTAATACAACCCACTATGCACTGCTCAACTTTCTCCAGGCTGATGGAATTCATTCCCCTCCCCTGAGCAATTCATTCAAGGAATGTAGATTCCATTATGAATCTCAGGGACTTCTATGTCTTTTGGTATCTGGAGTTGTAACTGCTTAAATATTTTATTCCTTTTATTTTTTTTCTTCAAAAAGGAGCTCTTGAACTTAAAAAAAAAACTGTTTTAAAGTGATCATATCTTGTCATTTCTACAAAGAGTCAAACATTTCTGTGATGCTACATAAACAGTTACTTATATTTTATACATTACCTGAGGCTTTCTTGTGATATTTCTGGAACCCTTGTTTTTTGATCAGAAAATAAATTGTAAAATAAACCTTTCTGATATTATTTCGACATGCTGACATCCACCTAGAGTCCTCAAAAACAAAAAGCAATGTCAAGGAAGATACACAGTTTAGGATTGTTTTGTTTTTTTAAATCTCAGTAGATTAAAATTTCATTTGGCTTGAGTTTCAGGTAGATCTGATTTTAGCTTATACATATTGATTTGCCCATTTTGATGGCATGATACAGCTATCCACAAAAGAAGGAATAGCTTCTCAGTTGAGGTAAATCAATGTAGTTCAATTGACTTTAGCTGAACTACACAAAGTGAGAACCTGGGCCAAAGCTAAGCTTGTTTAATTTATGACCTAGAGTCATTTTATTTTATTTTTATTCAAAATGGTTTGTTTCTACTTTGTCTAGATTCTTAGTTATGTAAAGAGCTGGCATCCAATGCCTGCAGTACTGTCTAATTGGTAGAAAGTACTATAGACAGCGAAGGAAAAGATTTATAATTTACACGATGTCTCCCTACTCCTTAAATCTACAAGATAAAAATTCCTAAATGTTGCCATGCCTACAGTAAATGAACATTAAAGGAGCATTTATTAAGCTGAAACATTTAACATTAAATTTTAAGAGACTCAAGTTTGCAAAATATAAGCAGTAATTTTTAAAAAACAAAAATTACCAAACTTTTATATCTTAAGACAAAAACGCAAATCTCATCCCAAATACATTCCACAATGAAAGAAAAAAGCAAAAATCATCAGTTTGATTTAGCAATTCAACTTTGCTGATTGGCAAAGATTTCATCAAAAGATAGTTTTTGTGCATTTTAAAATGAATAAGACATGTTAAGTAAATGTAGTGTACAGAGATAATTTATTACAATAAAAATTGACTCTGCTTATGTGGGTGGATTGGAATCTAATTGGAAACAGAATGTTGTGAATTCCACTTTATTTTAGAAAACTGATTGAAAAGGTTCTTAACTTTTACTCAATGGACAGATACAGGGACTTGGAACCATCTGCTGGAATCCAAGTTATTCTGCTGTTCCGAACTGCAATTGGAAAAATGTGACTTGGTGTCTTGACTGTATTTCTCCAGTGAATCAATGCAAAAGATCTCCTCATCTGTCAGTAAAAATGACTTTATGTATAAGTTTCTACAGCACATGGAGGAATAGAAATGTTTCAGTGCTGTCTCGAAGAAACCAACTCTGAAACAAGAGTTACTTGTATGTCATTCAATGCATGTGTATAGATTGGCTTAGATATAATCTATTTGTGGATTTACTACTGTTATTCACTGTGGACTGTAGTTTCCTACTGCTGGAAAGACAACAAGGTAGACTAAAACAGCACTAGGTAATGGTGGCATTTTTATGTCTCCTTTAAAAAATACTGCAATTCTGAGAACGTTTTGTTTGCAGGCTGAAAAGGCCCTGCCACCACATTTAATTTCAGTCTAAAATATTTTTATGGGTATTTCTGAAAACCAAAATTGTTGTTTTATTTCCTTTCACCAAATTTTAATTTACTGTAATGTATATTTAGAAAATATATGCATCACAAAAATTAAATAAAATTTATTCAATTTTTAGATGCGAAAGAAATCACCTCTCTCTATATATATACAATATTTATATAAATAAATATATATGACAGAATTTGCCTAAAACTTTGCATTGTTTGTGCATTTGTGTCAGTATTAGCCAACAGGATGCTAGATACTAAGGTTAAGATTAATTGTTTTTTGTTGTAAAAACACAGGCAAGATGTTTTCCAACTTGTTTCAGCATGCTTTTGTAGTCTCAGTATTTAGAAATATTTTATCAAACTTTGGAAGATTAAACAAGAATTCAAGAAAAAAAATGATTCTGAATGTATATTTGGCAAAACACTGCTGATACGTTATTGCTTTTATCAAATATCATCAAAAAATATAGAATCAGTAGATTTAAAAGCATTATCTCCATGGGTCAACTGAAGTTTCTACATTCCACTCTTTTTTGACATCTTCCAACGGGCCTCTGTGTTTTGTATGTCTACCTAGATTCTCACTCATATTTTTCCCTGGGGCTAGATTTCCTCATTTCAGAAACTTCATTAGCAGAAGCAGGCTATCCAGGTGTAACTATTTTAAAAATACTTAAGTGAGCTTTTAACATTTCTGCCAGTAAGATCAGTTTGCTTTCTGGATGAATGCTCAGGTTTTTTTTAATGCCTTAATCCTAACAGATTTACCCAGCCCCAATTACTACCTACTTGGCATTCAGAATCACATCCCATATCTCACCATTTGTACAGAAGTTGTATGTCATCACTGCATTCTAATAAACATCTGTGAACCCAGCTTCTCTTAATTCTTAGCAACTGTGCAAACAAAAATGCAGAGGATAATCTAGGAGAGAAAAAATAATAACGAGGGGAAATAAACCCTTTCACCTGTGAAACCTCAGTCTGTTCTGCTAGAAGGAAATAGGTTTAGTTTGGCTCCTATTCATTTCTTAACTTACCTCCCAAAATTGTCATGCATAATTTGATCCAAATGGATTACTTTAGTTTCAGGAGGGGAAATGTACAGCTCAACTAGCAGAAAAGAGTGAATTACCTGTAAGTCAGACTCCCGCTCTGGGTCAGGGTTAGGGTAATTAGCTGGTCAGCCCAAACTGTGTTTTGCCTGAGGAGAAACAAATGAATTGGATTTCCATCTTTTCAGCATGACCCTTGTTGTAATATTCTTGAATCCAACAACTCTTACCTTATACATGCCCAAAAGATTCATAATTTGGACATTGACTAAATAGTAATATTTCTTTTAAAGACAATAGTGGGTGTCGGTACTCAGCTTCATAAATGTATGTCTCTAATTGCTTGCTAATCTGCCACAGTTTTCACACTTTTCCCATTGACTTTGCAGACCAAGTCAGTTATAACTAGATTATGCATGCTTTTTTTTTTTTCCATTTTTTTTTCCGTTCCCATCATTTTCTGAGCAAACCCTGAAACTTGAGTTATTTGCTGTAGGACACACTCCTTCCTGAGATGCTAGCAAATAATCAAATCAAATCAAAATTTTGTATAGCAATTTGTTCAATATTATGTACACCTTGATTTAAAAAATATTGAAGTATCGATGGCTATATCTGCTATCACTTCCATGATTCCAGAGAAATTAGTGATTGTTTTTGCTAGTTCTGCTACTCCCAGCCAGGCTATAAGTCTAAAAGGGGAAGAAAGGAGGAGCACAGGTCTCAGACCAGAATCCATCCAGAAAAGTTAGTGATGTATCAGATTTATGTCCATGAGACACCTCTCTGATATTTCAAGCTTGATCTCCGGGTTTATATGACCCTTGCAGACGGATTTTAAGGCTATTTGATCCTTGCAGATAGGCCCAGCAGCAACATATCTGCCTAAAGATAAGAGATAAAAGATTAATCAGGTTTTTTGTTCCCCAAGGTGCAATGTCTTTTGTCATAGGAGCTGCAAATATAGTTGGTCACCATTTTATTACTCTGTCTGTCTTCTTGCTAATAAACAGTCAACGTTAGGTTTTATCTTAAATCAACAGTTATTATGCATAGATTTTATCCTTTTCTCTTTCTTTCCTTTCTTCAAGGGATGGTGTTAGTATCTTACCTAGGATCCTGAATTTTACGAACATTAGCTTTGTATGAATATCCTTTCATATGTACCCATGCCATCTTCTCTTGATGTTCCTTTTGTTCTGGCTCCTCAATTAATTGTTATTCACACACTTGAAAAAAAATCTAATCCCAACAATTCTATCATTATTTCTGTTGTCTTCTTTTCAAGTCACTGTTCCTCAGAGGATCACTATGTAAAACCCAAGCAAAAAGAAAAGCCTACCAAGACCATTAGATTGTTATATTTTGGCTTTAATTGTAACTGCTGAAATCATTTCTCTTTAGATTACTCGTTTACATCCATCTATTACTTAAATTTTAACATTTTTCCACTGATTTTCCTTTATAGTCAGAAAATTTTACTACATCTTGAAATATTTTCCTGTCCCTTCTCTGTGCTTATTTCTTAGTGCATGTGTGTGTAGTTAAAAAGATGCTGACTATTCACATTATAGGTAACTATACCCCAAAGGTCCTCATCTGCAAAACCTGGTGCCCACCCTGAGACCTACTGTGCCAAGCAGAGCAGTTATCTTGGTGGGGAAAAGAGCATTTCCCACATCCCTGTGATTAGCCTCTGCAGCAGCACAACATTCAGCAGCTATCACGCCTCCAGGAGCTTTCACATCCACCTCCCCAACACTTGACTCTTCCAGCTCTGTTCACCATCCCAGGAAGAAATTCTTTATCATTTCCTTCTTTTTTGCATGGACCCTAGGAGCAATGGATGCTATTTGCTTTCATAGGGTGTTAGAACTAAGCTTTGTGTCTTTTTCCTCTCAAAGATATGGCTTTCAAAATAACTGTGAGTTTTGATTTTCTCACATAAAAGTCAACCTTTGTGGGACAAGACACCCCTCCGCAATTTTGTAACTCTCTATCCAATTTCCAGTGAGAAGATGTGCTCAGTTGTTCTGAAACTTGGGGTACATTTGCAAAAGGATGACTCCCCCATGTCCTCACACTGGGCTTGTCCCTGCAGGCTTGGGAACACTCTTAGTTGCATCATCATGGAGCAGCAAGCAGGATGCACTTCAGGAGCCAGGGAGTTATTTTCCCCAGACAGCCCATAGTTACCTGTTCATCTAAACACCTCGGTTTGGTTCAAGCATAATGGTGAAAGCCACTGAGACCTCACCATCACAGGAGGCCCCAACCATTCTGCAGACACAAGCACTTTTGGCCCCAGAAGTGTGATGATTACAGGCACACACAGCACAACATTTAGGTGTGAGCCTGTAGTGTCCAGTGTCTGTTCTCCTTTGTCTGGACTTGTCAGTCATGGGGTCATTAGAGGGTGCATCCTTCCAAGTTGCAGCAACCTCACAGTGTGGTGACTCTAACCCTGATGGGGACCCCAGGTCCCCTAACCCTGTGGGAACACCTCTGAACAAGCTTCTCTTCTATGGGCTGCACCTTCTGAAGACCCTGCCTGTGTGGCACCTGTCAGATGCATTTCTACTAACGCTGAGAAAGCAAGTTCCATTTGTGCTTCTTTAGTCATAATTCCCTTTATACACACACATACGGATGCATATGTTCACACATGAGAAATGTGAAACGTGAAAAACGTGAAAAAAATGGTTAGGTATTACATAGTAATAGAGATATGGTTTAGCAGGTATGATGTTGAAGGGTTTACAGTTGGACTTGATGATCTTGAAAGTCTTTTCCAATCATAATGATTCTATGGTTATATGATTAAAGTTGTCTCTGCTTTGAGCAGGGACTTGGCCCAGATGCCTTCCAGATGCCTACCTGGAAGGTATCTGGGCCAGGGGTTGGCCAGGGGTTCCTTCTAACCTAAATTATTCTATGCTTCTAAGATATTAACGGATGTTCTTGCCTATTGTTGTCTTGACAACGCTGTCTTTGAATCACTGAATTAGGCATAAATATTTCTACAGTTTGTCAGCATGACAACTGCTTGTTTTCTAATGAACATCTTTTGAGCATTAAAAATGGCAAAGTTTTTTCATCTATTTACTGTTAGTATTCTCATTAATTCAATAAAGATCTTGTCATGCTATTTACTGTGCAAGAACTTACACAGAGACGGTCTAAACTCTTAGGCTAAACTAATTGTAAGGGCCTGCTCATGGAAATGGGGCCATGACTAGGGCTTGTGCAGAGAATCAGACATTAAAGAATGAATATATAGTCTCAGTTGGCAAGAGGGTCTGACACCTTCAATAAAGATGGACAGAAGAGAAAAATGGTATTGTTTTCAGGTAAAGTAGCACAGGTAAGATCATGATATTAGTCTAAGTTGTCCTGGCACAAGCTGCATTGATGTAGATTCAGTCCACGGATTTTGCCTACATTTAAATGTACAAAATAGAACTGAAATTTTTCTAATGAATAAAATGACTTAGTTCAAGAAGGACAGAGGTTTTAAGATACCTACAAAGAAGTGAAGAAGATATGCTTTTCAAACTCGTAAATATTTAAACTAATAAATCTATAATAGAAAGATCTCAAGAAACACAGTGTTGTGGAGAGTTTTGCTTTCCTCCTTGATGAACGACACTGCTGGACCTTTGGTTCTGCCTTGACAACCAGCTCTTTTCCACACTGCTCAATATGCATCGGAGTACCCGTAGAGCATTTGCAGGACTTACTTTTATTGAAAAAAATCAACAAACAGCATTTGTGTATGAGGGAAAAAAAATTTTTTTTTTGAAAAAAAAAGTTATTCAGACCTTCTGTACAGAAAGATTTCAATATTCCTATTAATCAGCCAGTATCCTCAAGTCAAGTCTAACCTTTCCAGATCATACCCTGTGGTTACTACTCAATTGGCTGTTTATTTGCACAGTTCACTTCATTAAGATATGGCACCATAAGCTACCTTGAACTTTTACAAAGCAGGGGCCCTGTAAATCAGTATGTTGATGTCATTTTCAGCCCTGCATGAAATGTGTTTTGTTTATGTTTGTTTCCTTTTAGTAAACAATTTGTGCATTTCTATTTCACTTTTTCCTGACAAAAATATATCACTGTTGCTTATATATCACTGTTGCTTGGAGTAACATCTAGGCAAAACTTCAGGTTGAAATTGTGTTTGCCCTTGGGAAAGAAAACAACTTTTATATATCATGTGAACACATGAACATATATATGCCCACACTATCAGTGACAGCTTGAGGCTTAACATCATCCAACTTAGACTGCTTCAGGAAAAATTCCCTATGCTCGATTCTTACAATGCTTTTTTTATTTTATTTTATTTTATTTTATTTAATTGTAGATTAGGTGATGAAATAAGATTTTTCAGGTCCTATTTGTAATCTTCAAATCATCCACAAAAGAACTGTGAAACTGTTCAACGCATTTAGCATTAACTACTTTAACACTGCTGCTAAGTTTGGAGGAAGTAACTTCCAATTTAAAAACAAATGACTGAAAGCCAGTATGCTTACATAGTGATTATAAGGGCAAATTCAATATACATTTAGAGAGCATACCAGCCCATTCAGAAACATTTCAACTCATGGGCAATTTTGCTTTAGACTGCATTTAGACGTCATCAACAAGCTAGTCAATTTAATGTTTGGTCCTTTATATGATAGGATGCAATAGGAAATCATGATCTTATTCAGTGATATTTATATACCGGACAAAGTATACCAGGAACCTTAGAGATCAGGATAAGTATGCAATTTTATGGCTAAGGAATTTGTTGGCACAGGCAACTTATCTTGTGTGAAGATATATTTCTTACAGATTTTTATAGGAGAGAGGGAAGAGTTTAAGCTGCATCTTGACACAATACTTTGAAACAGAGCAATCTTTTGATGACTGCCTATGATAGCCACACCAAGACAGTAATTGGGTTATCTGGCAGGATAATGACACTTTCTGGCCTCTCAAAATCATGGCTTGTATATAATTAGGTCATTCCTTAATCAGATAGCTGCTGTTCACTTTGCTGTATTTTCCAGGATCATGTAAAAACATAAAAAAGGAAGGAAGCAGCTGGACAGTAGCTACCAGAGGTGGCAGAAGCAAGACATCATGCAGTAAATTTAATGCTCACGTAAACAACTTTCCTGTACAATTAAGTGTCAGTAGATTAATTTAGTCTGAATTGTACAAGGGGTAAGAGACATGATGTCCTTTTGTAGCTACCAAGGGCAAAATGGCATTAAACATATATATGTGCTCTGCAGGTGTTCAATAGGCATCCTATGATTAGTTGATATCCTCCCATGTTCAGACATGGAGCACTAGCAGCATGGAGCACTGGCATATTTGTCCTGATAATTTTGCCTACGTCTGGCTAGCCTTAGTCCTGCCCAAGCCCCAAACCACCACAACTACTTTTTGTGACCGGCACCATTTTAGTGGCATGGTAGAAGTAATGTGCAGGTAATAAAACAAGTATTTTTAAAGGTTTGTGCATCTTGGCTATACCACTGAATATCTCAGGCAAAAAAAGAAGTGCATCAGAAGTGTTTTAAGAGGTGTTTAAATGTGTATATAAATCCATTCATATTCACTGAAGAATAAAAGCTTGTTCTTAAAAACAAACATATGAAACTGACACACATTTACACATATGCTAAAATTCTGTGCTTATGAAGCATCTGGAACTTGTATATAAATACATGCAGAAGGTTTCTATAATTTTTTTCTTACTTTATATTTAATAATAGAATAGTAATATAAATCTCTCCTGGGATTCTTTGTTTGTTTTGTTTTGTAAACAAAGTAATGTAAACAAGATCCAATCCATCAAATCAAATGAGTAAGCTGGAAGGATAATGATTGCACTGGTCAGAGTCTACAGTGGCTTCCCATGAAACCGATGGATACAGAAACATTTTTGGAGATGTCAATACAAAAGGTGACAAAGCCTGCCAAGGAGCCAGATGTTGCTGTCAAAAAGATATGCAAATTGTCTCCAGTTTCATATCTTTTTGCTGTGGTTAGCAGCAACAGTACACTATCACCAGTTCTCTCAGATTGATTAATTCAGAGTGAAGAGTCTCAGAAAACACATTTGTTCAAAGTAACATCTGTTTTAGGTTTCTCACTCTGTCCTCCCTTTAATTTCTCATAGATATCTTTCATTTCATTTTGTTATGAGTGTTCGCCTAAGTTTACTGAGACAATAAAGATGTCAAGGATTTGCTGAGTGAAAGCCATTTCTATAGGACAGTCCTTTAATTATGTGTGTCATGTCGTCTATTTCTTTGCAAAAATTTATTCAGTGACAGTATATTTCTACAACATAAGTATCATTTACCGCTTTTGATCTGGCTAATACTTCCGAACAGTTTATTTGATTCTTGCTTTTTCCTTGTAACTGATTAACACATTTTTTCACAAATAAAATGTATTCATTATTTGTCTTCTTTTCAGATGGTCAAATAATATCACGTAAAGAAACGATCTGGATTATTTTTCCAGCCCGTGTTAATGTTGTCTGATTCTTATATCTCCCCTTACTTGACCTTCCATTTTACTCATTACTTAACACACACTTAGTAATTACTGTTGAATATGGAGACTTCTTAACTGAAAAAAAAAAACCCACTCTAGATCACAGCAAATTATCAAAATACAGCTTCTGTGTCTTTCTTTTACCTGTCCAAATGGTTTGCTGAGAACCACAGAACTCCTCAAGGTGCATCAAGAATGGATTCCCAAAAGTACAGGGTTCTTTCCTGCAGTGTTCCTGCAGTGCTAGGTGAGGAGGCCTCAGGCCATCTGACAGATGCTGGCAATGTTGAAGGGTGGTGAGCAGCAGGAGAATCATAATGTATCGTGGTTTCCTGAGGTTCTGATCTTTTCCAACACTTCAGTCATAGTCAAAGGATATTGCCATTCATATCTAAGGATGTTCAAACAGAACTACTGTCTGGATTTGTAGCTGAAAGCATTTGACCCAAAAGTTTATTTTTAGGACACAGCAACTATGTCCAAAGAAATCTGAGTTTGGCTCTTGTGTTTGTGTCAGATATCTTTTATAAACTGTGCAAGGAACTAGCCCAGTGCAAGGAACTAGGCTAATACGGCTGAGTTCAGGCTGTGTCCTTTCCTTCCACACAGACTGGTCTAATGACCAGGACATGCAACCAAATCCTCTGCCTCACCCTGGTCTTCCAGCAATTTGTTTTTTCTCTCCTATATTGAAAGATCCCCCTCTGTAAATTGGGAATAATGTCTATGTTATTAGTATTTGTTTTTATTCATAATTTTATGCTGAACACCAACTATTTTATAAAATACAAATGTTTGGACCAGAGACTTGCCATTGTTCGTACATGTTGCAGTACATGTACAAACATGTACAAGTTGCCATGAGTTTGTACATAGATTAGCACAATGAGACTCTAATTTCGTTTGGATTTCTAGGCACTGCAATAGAGCAGAAATAATAATGCTGATCATTAACAGAAATATGTTACTATCTTTCATTTCTTTGGAGAGAGGAAGTTACAGGTTAGGAGCAACTTCCAATTATCTTGACAGATGCATAATGTGTCTTCTGTACTGTTTGATTTAATTAGAATTACTAAGCTTGGTAAAAATCTCCTACTGCATAAACTATGCTTGTAAAAGCAAAGCCATAAATATTAATAATTCTACTTTAAACTGAGAGAACTCTTCAAGTTTGTGTTTTATTTCATTTTTGAAAGTCAGTCTCAGTGTTTTTAAGATTGATCTAAATAACTTTAAAGGAAGAAAGGTATGTGTATACATAGATGTCATAAAGTAAAGCAAATTTTGGTTGCTTTACTTTGAAACAGTAGCAAAGCACAATATGACTTTCAATGTGCCATAGAGATTGAGTGGTTATTACACTGTAGACTGCTGTTGTTTCTGTTCTATAAGTTGTATGGACTTGAGTAAACGCTATGAACTTCCTTTAGTTTAGAAATTTCAGTTTCACGCTGCCTTATGAAAGCCTTGTGTGAGTTAGAGAAAGACATATCTCCAATGCAAACCCATGCAGTAGCAAGGCAACACATCAATTTAAATTTGCCTAGAGAACTGTATGTGAGATGAACTTTCTGTACTATTTTAAAAATGTACAAATATACATATATACATATATATATACATGTACATATATACATATATATGTACATTTTTGATATATTTTATATATACATACGTACATGTAGTATATTATAAAATCTGAATTAATTTCATAGATTTTTACATGTTAAATATATTAAACAAGCATATTCTTACATTTTCAAAATATGCACAGATGCCCCTAGAAAGGAATAAAGTCATATTATAACATTTGCTCTGCAGACTGATATTTTTGTTGGATACTCTGGTTTCTTAAAAATCTCTGCTTTTACTTGAAAATAGAGCATTAGCAGTGGTAAGTGTTGTAAAGAAAAGCTTTAAAATAGAAACAGAGAAGATTACCTGATCCTCTGAGTTGAAGACTTCATTTTGTGTTGAAATGGTTTTAACTTTCAAATTCCCCATTTTGAACTTTCAAATTCACCGCTTTTGACTAGTTGCCTTCATTTTTTTCTGGTTAGAAAGGAGTTCTTGATGCCACTGCACAGGGCAGGGGAGAAACAGTGAAGTAGTAATGTCAGACTGTTTTTTAAGAAGGATTGTATTCATTCCACACTAAATGGGGTACAAAACTACAGTTCTTATGGTCCTAGGTCAAGGCACTGGCTTTTCTTTCTTTTCTTTTTCTCCCTATAATATGGGAGGATCTTGATTTGATTTCATTATGGGAAATTTTGTCTAGTCTATTGGTGAGAACAGAATGGAAAAGAAGAGGAAGATCCTCTCCTCTTAGAATAAATTCTGTCTCCAATTTACTTGTGGGGGTGAGGTGACAGCCTGATAATTTGTTGCTTTCTTCCTCTTCCTCTTCCTCTTCTCTTCTCTTCTCTTCTCTTCTCTTCTCTTCTCTTCTCTTCTCTTCTCTTCTCTTCTCTTCTCTTCTCTTCTTTTTTCTCTTCACTTGTGGTTAAAGTGTTTTCCTCCTATGTATTTTATATTTCTTTCAGTAATGACACTGATTTACTCTCCCTGTCATTGGTAGTCAGTTGGATCGACTTTGCTGAGGAATCAAGAAGGATTTCTTTTCTCATGTAAAAATGGTATGGACATGATGGATTTGCTCATCTTCTTCAAAATATAAGGGAAGAGAGATTTTCTATTTCTTGGGTCCATTTTCTTAGGGAGAAGTCAGAAATTGTAATTAATAATCTCCAACAATATTGTGCCCAACATGAATAAACATGAAATAACCAATTCTAGTAAGTAAAGGAATCCTGGGGTTTTCACCAGCGGACCTTAGAAGTGGAGGAGAGGAGAATCAAAGTATTTATAAAGTAAAATATTTTCATAGAATCATAGAATGCCTAAGGTTGGAAGGGACCTCTAGAGGTCATCTAGTCCAACCCCCCTGCAGGGTCACCTAGAGCACATGGCACAGGACCGCATCCAAGTGGGTCTTGAAGATCTCCAGAGAAGGAGACTCCAAAACCTCTCTGGGCAGCCTGTCCAGGACTCTGTCACCCTCACCGTCAAGAAGTTCTCCTTAAGTTCCCGTGGAACTTCTTATGCTTCAGTTTGTGGCCATTTCCTCTAGTTCTGTCAGTGGCCACCGCTGAAAAAAGGCCGGCCCCATCCTCCTCACTGCCTCCCTTGAGGTACTTATAGACACTGATCAGATCCCCTCTCAGCCTTCTCTTCTCCAGGCTGAACAGGCCCAGCTCCCTCAGCATCTCCTTATATGGCAGATGTTCCAGGCCCCTGATCAACCCCGTGGCCCTGCGCTGGGCTCTCTCCAGCAGTTCCACATCCCTCTTGTACTGGGGGGCCCAGAACTGGACACAGTACTCCAGATGTGGCCTCACCAGAGCTGAGTAGAGGGGCAGGATCACCTCCCTCGACCTGCTGGAGATGCTCCTCTTAATGCACCCCAGGATGCCATTGGCCTTCTTGGCCACGAGGGCACACTGCTGCCTCATGGTCAACCTGTCGTCCACCATGACGCCCAGGTCCTTCTCTGCAGAGCTGCTCTCCAGCAGGTCGGTCCCCAGCCTGTACTGGTGTCTGGGGTTATTTCTCCCCAGGTGCAGGACCGTGCACTTGGCCTTGTTGAATTTCATGAGGTTTCTCGCCGCCCAGTTGTCCAGTCTGTCCAGGTCCCTCTGGATGGCAGCGCAGCCCTCTGGGCTGTCAGCTACTCCTCCCAGCTTTGTATCATCTGCAAACTTGCTGAGGGAGCACTCTGTGCCTTCATCCAGGTCATTGATGAATAAATTGAACAGGACTGGACCACGGACTGAGCCCTGGGGGGCACTGCTCAACACAGGCCTCCAACTAGACTCCGCACCGCCGACCACCACCCTGTGGTGATGATTTTGCTTCACATCCTTTCAATTACTGCATACATATAAAATTGTTGGATAAAAAGACTGATGAGAAGATATTTTGGAGGAAGCTAAAGACAACACCACTTCCCATAAGATCTTATATTATAGAATTCTTGCAAGTCAATTCATTTAATGATCTGGAACATTGAGTCAATACACTGAAATCAGATGCTTCTTGTTTTTAAATTACCTGTATATTAAATTACCTATGTATTTTGGTCAATGACCTTTGTCTAGGAACTGTCTTCGGATCATGTTGTCATCACCATCCTCTTTATAAGACTTTTCAGACTCTATATTGCTGAGATGAATAAGCTTCTTTTTATGAAGGCTACTAATCCCCAAACAGAACTGCTTCAGAAATGCAAGTGCTTCAAAGTATCAGAGAATTCTCTTCAAAAATGTCAGATATGGATTCTGAAATCTGCCTGGTTCAGCTCCAGTACCTCAGCCAGTAGAGGGAACTCTTATACAGCACAAAGTCAGGCCAAGAGTATATTGTAATAAAACAGTGATGTAAATATTCATGAGTAAAAAATCTAAAAAAAAAAAAAACTTTTTCTTCTTTATAGATGGCAATTTAATCTTTGTATTTTCATCCAACTGCAATCTAACATTGAAAATATAACTATGCTAGATATCAGACAGCAACTGTTTGCAGTTCAGAAGTGATCTAACATGGACGTTTGAATGTTAAGGGGAAAGAAGAGGGAACATCTGTTCATATTTTTGACTAAAAATGGTAATTTTTTATGAGAGTGGGAATTCACTTTTATTCACTTCCTGAGAACATGTTTTAGAGACCTTTTCTTTTTAGAAAGTGTTTCATTCTGAAACTGTCAGTGTTGTGAACTCTATGAGTTTATTTAAATCTTTTTTCCCACAAAGTGTTCAAATATAGAAGACTAAAGAGAAAACCATATATCCTTATACAAGATCCTGAAGATCGATTATAGCAGTAGGTCCTTCCAGGAGGCATCTAGATTTCTAAAGTGCCTTGGGCCATTAAGTACTTAAAAATTTGTTTTCAGCAAAATAAAAATTTGCCCCCTTGTCTCTGTTATCCTCTTTTATCTATACTCACTCATTTATCACAGCGATCAAACACTTCTGAGTCTAATATCACATCTTCTGAACCATCAACAGCCAACTGAGTGATGATATATTTATTGTCCAGCCAATCCAAGTATTTCTTCAGGACTTCTTCATTCAAAGTTTGGGGGAAAATTCAGATTTCACATAAATAAAGACCCTTTTCTGTTTGTGTCTGATATTGATGTCAGCCCTGAAGACAACTATAAAACTATACTTGGATGAGCACTTTACAGTTAGCCTCAGTGCCTTCTATAATTTTACATCTCATTCCTATTTGGCAAGTCTAATGCAGTATTTATTTTTCTTTTTCATGGTACTGGGTATGATTTATCTTTGTATCATGGCTGGTCTTTTACAGAAGAAAGGTCTTTTGGTAGCTGAAACCAAGTATATGTCTAACATTTTTTTCCTATTTCATTTTCCCTCAGCTTTGGCAGTCTGACTTGGATTATTTTGTGACTGACAATAGTGGCCTGTTTGCTGATGCTTTTAAATGTATCACAACATTTTTTAAGTCCTTTGTCCTCTGTCGATAGACTTTTAAGTCCTTAGCTCTGTCTATAGAAACAGAACAAGAGAGAGATGCAAGAGACTGGTTTCTACTTTCTCATTACTGCAAATTCAGATCAACTTTTCTGAAAACACACATTCATCCAGTATTTAGTGAACAGATACTTGGTCTTAGCATTTACTCATTTTCTAAAGAAAGGCAGTATGTTCCCATACCAACCACTCACACTGTGATGGACACTTTGACATGTAAATAAGTGATCTTTTTTATCCCTCTCATGTCACTCAATCACCAAGGCTGATAATTATCTTTTTCTATGTTTCCATGGAGTTCAGAAAGCTCTTTTCAGCAAAGGATGTTGAAAACATGACATGTAGGTCTCTCTTCACTTATTCATGATATGTTTTGCAGTTTCAGAATCTATTCTTTATGAAACCTTTCTTCTTCATTTGTCTCTGATTTAAACCTTTTTTTTTATCTATTCCAGGGCTGGAGGTAGTAATGCTTAGGGTCTTTTGGCGTCCAGAGTGCAGAGGTACCACAAATGACTGGCATTTGCATCTGTGTTTGTTCAGTGCTGCACTCACACTAATGATCTCTTCCAGGTAAGCACTGCTTATTAAACTTCTAAATGCAGCTCCATAATTTCCATACATGAGTTAGGCGTCATTTAGCAGTACTGTATGGGCTTGTCAGATCAGATGTCTGCTACTCTAAGCATCTGAATTGACTTGCTTTTCATTACGTTAGGGAGAGTTTTTATCCAAATCTGTGTAAATCCAAGTAGACAACATCATTGTAAATAGCACTGAGGAAGGGATGATAAAAGGTGTCTAAATATAATATTTTCATACTAATTATGTGGATATTCTTTTCACATCTATATAAAGAAGCAAAAGAGATGTTGAAGCCAGCCTGGCAAAGTAACTTCTATCCTTCATGTGACGTTTTTTTTTGTGCTCCCTTTGATAAAGGTTTGGTAGCTGGTTAGAACAAAACAAAAAGGAAAACCATGTCACAAGTAACACAGTGAGAAAAAGCTAGGAAATAATAGAAATCACACTCTGTTCTCTCAGAAGCCACACTCCAGCCCCAACAGATCAAAGTCTTTCTATTTCAGAACCAAGGCTTCTTTATATTAAATACCAAGAAAGTATGTTTAGATATCATTAAGGGACTGACTTAAACCATAAAAGTCAGGAAATTCATAATTAAGGCTGGCATTCTGGTCTTAAATCATACAGTGGAGAAAGGCAGGGGTGGGGATGGGAAGGTGAACGGAGGCACAACAGTGTGAGCTGAGGCTGGAAAGTGAGACCTCGTTTGGCATCCTCCTACTTGGGTCACTGGAGAAACCTCCAGGGTGTTTTATTAATGTTCATTACACTGCTACTTGCCTTTTTTTTTTTTTTTCTGACATATTGGGTAAATAAATATGTATTTTGGCAGTTTAAGAAAGTTTTCAGTATATGCCCATAAGAGATCAGCAGTGCTTTTTGCAGCTATCACATTCAACAGGGGGAGAGAAAGTGTGATGTAATTAGAACACTTTTTCTTTTTTTTTCTGAAATCATGTTGCTCTTGGCTATGTAGGTATCAAGTGATATCTACCCTGTCCTGAAAGCCAGCTTTAAATTTTCTAAAATTGAAATCCTATTTATAGCCCTATAGGTTTCCCTATGAAATTTCAAAAGCATTCAGTTTTTCTCTTCTTAAATTTCTGAGTAGACAGTAGTTTAAAATAAGCTAAAAGTTTCCACTCTGAATGTGACTGCATTTCAGTTGTAACTAAAGTGATTCTTCTCTATAGGTATGTACTTTTTGTAAAATCCATATTATGCATGGCTGGGATTGTTAAGGTGAAGGACGATAAATGCCATAGTGTATATTCACTATAAGAAAGAAAAAATCACCTTTTTTTTTTACATAATTAAGAATGAAGTCTACTCCTCAATTATATGTTTTAACTGATATTAATGTATTTGGTATGAAGCAATCCATCTGTCTGTAAGAAGGAAAGTGACAGCTCTGAAAACTCTGTTAGTGTGAGAACTTACTATCTTTGTTTCATAGTTTCACTTTAAGAATTTTCAATGTCTATTGTATGATGGTCTCAAAAGCTAGAATTCCTATTAATTAAAATCAGAAAAAAAAATCATTGATCAGATTGTAATAACTTTAAGTATGAAAAAAATGAATGTGATTTCACTGAATGCATAAACTATGAACAAGATAAGAATAACAATACATCTTCCTTTTCTTAGTAAAATTGTTTTGAAAGAAAAATACTGAAATGTAAATTGACAGAAAATCCAGTAGTTATACACTTCTGCTTATTCTCTGGGAACTTGAAGAAACATTAAGTGGAATTTGACGGGTCCATTCTTCCTTGGTTCATGGGGGATAGTAGCTGAGTGTCAGTAGCCCTTCTTGTAAAGCAGATTAGCTCTTATCATCAGCATTTCCTTGTTCAGAAAGAGAAACTGCTGCACAGTTACATTTTGAAACAAAAGGATCTTTGTTTGTATAAATTCATTTTTTGTATTTATACTTATTCCCATAATCTGTAATGAGTTAACCAGGAAGACAATCTTGGAAAGAACTAATGGAAATAAGTCCAATGTATTTGGAAAGTATAAACCACGAAAAAAAACTATAGCCATGAAGAAGGAGGAAAAGCATAAGCATATTTATATAGGAGATCCCATTTAAGAGAAAATATATCCAAGCAGAGTACAAATAAGAACACATGAACAGAGCATGACGGTATGGAAAGGATGATATTTCTATAGTATGACAATGTTTAAGATATATAAACATTTCTCTTTTTCAGTCTAGATGGGAAATTGATCTCCATAATATTTTACAGACTGTGGCTTGAAAAGAAATGCTAATGTTTTTTTTCTGTTTTTTTTCTTTTTTTTCTCAACAATTATGGAATATTATTAACTTGATCATTTGAATTAAAAAACAATTAGCTTATATTTTGAAGAAAAAAAAACAATTACAACATCAACCAAATCACAAAACTAAACACCTTTCCATTTCCATTTAAACATATAAAATGAGACATATCTTCAATTATAACTTTCTTTTTAATAACTTTTCAATTTTTAATTTTTAATTTAAAAAGAATAACTTTTCTATATTTTTATATGGAATTCATTTTTGACGGAATACCAAATATGTAACAGTGAAACAAAATTAGGTCACAACAATCTGGCTACTGCTGCACAGAAAGTAAGGATAAAATATTGGTTCATACCATACAATAGCCAATATCCCACTGACTCTAAACAAAACTTTTTGTGCAGTTTCCCTTCCACACAATCTAAATTCTATGAGTATAAAATTTTGTATAATTGTATAACATGAGGTACAAGTATGATTTTTTAATGTAAATTAATTATAAATTGTTCCAAATACTAAAAGTATTTGAGAAAAATTGTTAATTTTCATCTGACACTAGCAATAAACAAGTTTATTTACTGATATATGTTGAGCTTCTGAAAATTGAGAAAGTTTTCCTGTTCTTGTAAATTACATGAAATGTAACAATATTTATAGAAATATCTTTTGATTTTCCATCCACATGTTATTTTCCATTAGGAGGTCCCAAAGTACTTGCTGGAATTACAACATCCTTGAGGATAACCTGCACATATGATACCTCTTTTACTAGTGGATATATCTCAGTGTAAAGAAATAAGTGCATTGATGCAATGCAATGAAGTGTCATGTAAACTTGGCCAAGATAGATACATATAAGCTAGTTAGGATGCCAGAAGCAGTCAGGAGAGCTCTAAGGCCAATTCCCTTTAGCAGTATGGTTGCTGAGCTGCTGATTTTATTAGACATTTAAATTGCCTTGCTCTCATATCCTTCTGCAAAGTACTGCAGAGGATACTGCAGGTAGCCAAAGCATATGTGAATTTTTGGGGGCTTCTACATGGATTCCATGGCAAAGCTAGGACAAGACTCAAACCTCCTAATTTCTATTAGATTTAGTCACAGATTGGTAAATATAGACAGAAGTATACAGAGAATAGTACATACACTAAACCAAGTATATAAGCAGTAGAATGATTCAGACTGATCTAGATGAAGCTGGAGTAACTTCATGTTTAAAGCTAACTCATACACCTTATGACTGCACATCAACCACAATTATAATCAAAGTCAGTTTTATCTTAAACTGAATACCTATAAAAGATTATTTTGATGAAAAGTCAAATTTAGCCTTGTGTCAAAAACCAAATAATTTAAATAGTCACAGTTGAGCTTGATTATATTTCACTTAAGTGTATATAGCTTTTATTTACATTTTGGTGTGTTTCCAGATGCTGCTCTAACTATTGTGGAATCTATAGCTTAGAGGTAGAGTAATTTTTTTCCCATTTATTTAAATAGCTTAAAGATCTGTCCTAAATATGAGAAACCTGGACACTTAATTCCAGTCTGAGATAACTCACACTGTACAAATGTAAACTTCTTAAGATACAGAAAATTGTGGAAATGCTGACAAACTGTTAACTGGCACTGAAAACAGGGATGTCGTAATCAGAGGGAATTAGGTTAACTACCTTTGATCCTCCCTTATTATGATTGGTGAAGCCAACAATAAAATGAAGCTACCAACATACTTGCAATTGATCTTCACTGCTTTAATGTAATTAGTCCTTAATTCTCTCACTAGGGACTTTGGATCTGCCTAAATTTTGAGAACGATTAAAAGAGATGCCTTAATTATTATAGTATGCAGCTTACCACATTTTCTACAGTCTCACCAGTGAACACCTACAGGTCCTCTCTCCATCCCTTCTCCCACTATCTGTATTCAAATTCCAGCTTTCTAAAATCCCAGCATGCAGTCTCAGTCTCTGACCCATGAAGCAAGGTAATCATTGTGCAGGCCATCACTGTGGCGTGCACACATCCTGGCCTTGCCATTTGGCTGATTTATATGATATATATATTTTTCTCTTTCTTTTTCTCTTTTCCACTGTCCTGGTATATAAAGTTGGTAATGTCTTTGCAATAAATATTGTATCCTCTTTTTACCTCTTTATTAGACCCCATATGCTTTAGCAACATCCCGCTCAGAGCAACTTGTAGTGGGACTGATCTGAAACAGTCCTCTAAACTGGGCATTGATTTCTTTTTTCAATATCTTCAAGACATAAGGGCATATATCTGTTAAGCTTTTGACAATCCTAATTATAATATAGCAGGATAAATTACGAATACTTCTATTAACCTGTAAAATATAAGGGATAACACAGCAGGATATATGTCATTTGTTTTGTTTAGAAATATTCTCTGCCACTTTAAAACAGTAATAATGATGATTCTCTCAAAGGCTCTATTGATACATATCACTTCATATCAAGAGGATATATTACTTTGGCTTTTAAAAGTTTGGTATAAGACCATAGGATCATAAATACAAGAGATACTGCAAAGATAAAAAAACATGATTCAGTAAGGTGCCTGAAATTTTGTGCAGCAGAGAATCAGATCTAATTCAGCTGGCTTAATTAAAGTTTCATGCTTTAACTATCTTGTTGAATTGAGCCAAAAAGCTATCAGGACCCATTGAAATCACATGCTCGTGTATGAGTTTTTAGCAGAAAACTGTCTTGTTTTGCTTGTTCACTTATACGGTTTAGTGGTATACAGATACTACATTCGGATATTACAAAGACAAGAATGGAGTTTGTATACTATATTAAAATAAGAATAATCAATATATAAGCAAATTGATATATTTTAAACTGCTTAAGGTTATCATCTGAAGACATATAAAGGGGAGGAGCAAGTAAAACAAAGTGTAAGAAAAAAGGTTTTAAATTACATTGGAACAGTAACAAAGGATGTCAATAAGGTACCAAACAATTTAAGGAGCAATTTCCATTTATTTCAGACCATTTCTAATTAGAGTTTTACTGGGAAGAAAGTCCTTGATGATAATTAGTTCATTTAAGAAAAAGAAAATCTCCGATAATTAAAGGGTTAGAACTAATCCTTTTTTTAAAACAGAAATTTCACCTTGTTGACATCAAATTATACTTTGGTATGTCTTTAAAAAGAAAGGAAATTATTTAATAGGAACATGTTCGATGGGAAAACGCAAAATAAGGGAATTTTCAAATTTATTTTTATTTGTCTACAATAACATACAATGCTATTGGACTCATGACTACTGTAAAACTGCTGTACTTTTGCAACAGCACTTAGAAATGCCAGTCCTCAAGCTTTTCTGTAATGTCAGTAAATAGATATTCATATGGGTAAATGCAGTCTATGGTTTAGACCAATCTGGTTTTTCAAAAAGCCTTTTCTTCTTTAGTTTTCAGATGTCTCCTTCTGGATACCATGAGCTTGCCTTTGTGTGATAATGAAGCATATTTACAGAGTGAAAACAAATCCATGTTGAAACTTGTGAATTTTCCGGTTGCAGATAGAAATTTCTTATAGATTTTTTTCTTTTTCATTCTGAATTGACCAGATCCGTATATATTATACTTTTGAGGGCATATTAGCCTTGCTGTCATGGCAAGGGGGAATATATCTGAAATGAAGGATCTAACCTGTCTTCTCTGAAGAGGAACAGTGATACTGACTCATCTACTTTTATTTTTCTTCTCCTCAATTGTAAATTGTAGGTACAACTGATCTGAATTAGTGAAACTGCTATGTGGTAATGGATGCAAATTCTTTTCAAGCCAATGTTGCTTAACTGGACTTTGGATCAGATCTTATGTTGCGTTTTCTGTAACATTTATTAGAGTTGGGTGAGCTGCTGATAACCAATTAGCAGAAGTTCTGGCCATCCTTTTGTTTGCAGCTTACTTGGTGAGATCTCCCATTGATTTAACTTAAATTTCTCATCAGACTATATTGGTTACAAAATCTTGCTGCTTTTTCATACAGCTAAAGTTCAAGCATATTATGAAAGCTCACAGGCAACTTCTGAACTTTAAATAGTTCAAATGGGACCTGCTTTTAAGTGCCTTGGTAGAGCTGGACCACTTTCATTCACCTTTTTAAAATTAAAACAGAAAAGTATACTTAAAGCTTTTAAATTCAAGCCTCAAATAACAGATTTCTGTATTTAAAACATAGCTTATTCCTTCATCTTTATTTTTAAATTTTCATTCTTTCCTGTTAGACACTAATCTGCCACTCATTAAAAAATATTGAAGGAAGAAAGGGGTACCAGTTAATCTTATGTTATTCTTGGGAAAGGCAGATCATTTCTTCACTAATTGAATTAAGGATTATGGGGGGCAGCCATTTCACTGTAATCTAGACTTGCTTCCATAATCATGCCTCCAATGCTGACTATTTGAAATCATAATCTTAACAAATATTTGACCTTAAGGAGAGATCTTTTCTTAAAAAGATGGGCAAATATACTTTCAGAAGAGTTTATTCAGTAACATCAGTACCTTGTTTTTTCCCTTTAATATGTAGGAAAATATTTGCTATAAAAGAAAGAAGATTACACTAGATGGTAGTATAAACCCTCATAAATGTCTAACTTTCTCACAAAGAGCGAGAGAGACAATGGATATAACAAGCAAAGGCTGTCACTTGATAAATAATGTGATAAAAAATGTAAATCTAATCTTTGATGCAAGCTTTATTTTCTTTTTGGATAGGGGTGGATATGAGCAAGTTGAAGGTATGATTTTCTTGATTTTCTTTCCTATTTTATGTTCATATCACAGTAAGAAAAAAAATCACTTTGTATATTTCGTCTACTTTTCTTTTATGTTTTGTGGAGGATAGAACTAGATTCTGAACTGAGCATGTTACTTAGCATCCCTATCTGCAAATACATTTTCAGTTGTCCATACGGAGATATCAGTTATAATCTAAAAAATAGCAATAGCATTAACAGTTGCTAGTCTTGCAGGGACTGTTAAAAGGAAAAGAGAACTCACCTCCTTCTCCGCTAATACGTTGTTGTCACACAATCTGTAGAAAACAACATGAAATATTGCTTATGCAGCTTCCAAAGTGACATTTCAACAGTTGGATAGCTTGACTGGCAAAGTCAAAGCATAATAAAATCTCTTATGCAGGCTCCTGTTTTCTGAGTATTTTACTGATAATTTTACAATCCATTGCTAGAGGCCTAGAGCAGTTGCCATCAAACTTTATTGAGAACAAGACTTGATCTTTTTCAAATATTGCTGTTTAAAAGATACTTCTATTCTCTTGTTTAATTATGCAAAAAATTAAATAATTCTTATTTTTAGTATGTCAGGTTCAAAGATTATCTTAAATAATCTTATAACTTCTTTCTATGAAAACATAGTGTGGCAGCCTATTTGATGCACATTTCTTTGAGGCTTAATTACTATACATTACAGCTTAATTACTATACATTTAGGCTGGAATACTGAAAATGCTAGCAGAATCACACCTATTTTCATAGAATGCTTAAGACTGGAAGGGACCTCTAGAAGTTATTTAGTCCAACCCCCCTGCACACGCAGGGTCTCCTAGAGCACATGCGTCCAAGCGGGTTTTGAAGATCTCCAGAAAAGGAGACTCTACAACTTCCCTGGGCAGCCTGTTCCAGTGCTCTGTCACCCTCACTGTCACGAAATTTTTTCTTAAGTTCCTGTGGAACTAATTTTGTATTGAGGCTGTGATGGTTTAGGGCAAAAAGAAAGAAACAGCCTATTGTATCACACACAGAAATTTACATACATGCATGTGCACACACCCACGCAGCACTGAGGACAGCACCCCACTTGGAAGTTTTCAAAGCCTTTCCTTGAAAGTACACGTCCATTTTTAGGAATACGGCAACGCGACACTGGAATTGCAATTAATAAAAGTACAATGGCCAGCAATAGCATAAGAAAAACTGTTTCTTCAAGGAAAGAAAAAAAAAAGAATTTTAAAATGAAGGTTAGGGAGAGAGGAGAAAAAAAAAGGTAGAATCTACTCACAAAATGCAGTTACTGGAAAAAAAAAAAAAAGAGATTTAATTTCTCAGCCAGTTTAAATCAGTTCAGCTTCCCTGGCATAAGCACAGTCCTGCCAGTAAATAATAGCTGCAAATGTAGATTAATAAAGAGAAAGATTGTTATGGAGGAAATGAAAGGATTACAACAACAGATGATTCAGAAACACTTTATTTTACTGCATACACATCTCTGTATTTCTTAAATACATGGATGTGTATTTGAAATCAGATGTAAAGTTTAGTTTTTTTTGTGTTTTGGGTTTTTTTTTTTTACTTTAGTATTTGGATAACTTGAAAAACATATGGTTTACTTGCAGAAATATCAATATTCTCAGAAATGTGGGAAATGCGTGCAGAAATACAGGCTGTCTTCTCTGAGAAAGACAAGGGAAATAGTAGTGCCCTAACAAGTGTCCTATCTCTTCTCTGACAAAACAAATAAATCAAAACATGATCAGAAATGGCAGAAATGGCATTGTCATATCATTTTCAACTGCTGCAAACATGATTTGAATTTTGGACACCAAGCCACAGTGGCCTTGCTATTCTGGCAGAATATGTTATAATGCTTGTTATCTGTCTCAGTCTTCAACAGGAAACTATGATAGGCATCAAAGATTATGGAGTTGAGGAAATCATGAAATAAAGGCTTCCTACTGCAAAAGCGTTTCCTACTGTGAAAGAGTTGCCATTATCATTGCAGGGAAGAGAACTTGGATCAAGTAGGCAGACAGCTCTTATGTGGTTAATAAAGATAATGTTAGGTTACACCTAGTAATTCTGGAATCAATTTTATTTATTTCTAGGATTTAATAAAAATCCAGTAAATGCCTGTTTCCTTGGGTACAGGCACACGCACAAATAAGTTAAGTGTTAAATCATAAACAATGAAGATGATAGAAGCACTCAGCTCGCTTAAGTTCTACTTACGCATTCTTAACTGGACTGATTCCAGTTATTCCATTTACCCTAAAATCTCTCTTGTTAAGATAGAAAATTATGTTCCTCCTTTTTGGAGGTAAAATACACACACACACATGCATATGTTTGTCTTCAACACTGTTTCTTTCTTATAACTATTAAGGTCACCTGTGCATTCCATCACTGCAGTGTTTCTGGGATAGTGGTACCAACAATACATATATTTGTGAATACACATAGTTCTGTCCCCTGCATCATTAGGGTTTAAGCATGTGTCTGTTAACATGCCTCTGAATTAATAGCATTACTTACGTAAGTAGGTTATATTATGCTCTTATTTGCTCTCATGCAAGTTATTATTGTTGGAACATTTGTTGTTCCTTTCTTTGGTTTAACTTTTGATCCAAAAAAAATTCCATTTTTATCTGACTTTTGTACTAGATGCTAATAATCCCAGGGGCAAGATAAGAACTGAGAACAGCTGTGTGCTAGCCAATTAATCTATTAGGGTCTATGTGTCATGCTCCATGCTTTGTCACACTTTCTAGCCCTTGGCTATGGCCTTCTTGGGTACACATTGATTCAGATGTAAAAGGAGGTACATAATATCCTAGTTCATACTGCTCTACAGTCAAGCAGTTAAATTAAGATTTTAAGAAGTGAGAGATGTGGGTTTGAAACTCTTCAGGCTGAAGTGAAAATGAAAAGCAAGACTCCTGCTAGCAGGGTGAATATTTTACCTAATATGTTGTTAGTATGTAATTACAGATATGCACTATGTTTGAATCATATTATAGGTCTTCAGAAACTTCATGGATATAAATGGCTTTAAGTTATTCTTCAAATGGCAATAAACAATTCAGCTTAGGCAGAAGCTATGTTCCCAGGTAGTATGTGCTCCTGGTATTTAGTCTCCAAGATGATTATCTGTTTTAAGAACAAGTATTGTGAATAGATTTCTTGATATGGAGCAATTAAATTCCATCCAAGTTCTATTTTAGGTAACCAAAGTACGAATTCTGGATCTCATTTCCCATCCACATTCCTTGCTCATCTACTGACCTGCTATGCAATTCCAAACAGGTCACGGCACTGCCTGCTATCATCTGACTCTGTCTGTTGATGGAGTTTCAGAGAAACAAAACTGATTCACTGCTGTTGTTTGTGAAGCATGTAGTTTTAAGGTTTCGCCACCTAGGGGCTATTTCAATAACAATCATTGTTGTCTTTTGTGGTTGTTGATTGGAACATGATGTTCCACATCTGGTAAGATACTGCCAAAGACACATATGCCTATAGGCCAGTTGGGAAGCAGTAAATAAATGAGAGATAAATCAGTTAAAAGAGTAAAGAAAAAAAGATATATACAGATTTTCAAATTGTTTCCATTTTCATTTTGACCTGACTCACACAAGTGCGGTGTTCTGTCTCACTGGATGCTGTTTGATCACTTGGACTACAGCCAGTACATTCTTCTATACGCTTGAAGTTTTGCCTGTTTGCCAAATGTATCGCTGCAGCCTCTTAGATCTTGTACGTATGGTAGGCTCAGCAACAGGATCCGACAGTCCCCATCAGGTTTGATGGAGGTAATATAAGTCCAGTAAATTTTTTTAAAGTTACTTAATCATTATTTATTCTTTCTCTACCTTTTTTTTTTCTAATTCAGTCCTTTAGAATACATAGCTCAACAAAAACATCCACCTTGCAGCACTAGGAAAAAGAAATCAAGAGATACAAGGCTGTACCTTTAAATAATATAGAATACAATATTATAAATGCATAATACAAATCAGTGGTTCTTCAATATCCTGAATATGTTTTCTCTCTCTGAACACAGTGATGAAGCTGCTTTTATTTGTCAAGCTATTTGTCATGTTTCTGTCCTCTATTATATACACATGATTAATAAAAGAAATAGGCATGATCTTTTTTTTCTGTATGAAGATAAATATGGAAGACTAATATTTTCAGTCTTACAACAAGACAGTAGAAGTGTTCAGTTATCCTATGAAGGAAGGGCATGACTAAGAAAAACACTAGCAATGGCTATAAAAACAGATGTAAGAAAAGTTCAGGTTCAACTCCTAAATTCCTTCAATCGCTACTTCTATTTGGCCAAAAATATCAAAGAAAAACCCAATGCAATCAATTAAAGCATAATATTCTCTTGTGTCGTACTAAAAGCATAGTTTGTTTTTACATTCATGCACCTGTAATCCAAGCTGCAAAACCTTTCAAACACAGTGGTACAAATGGGCCATGCACCAATTAACTTATGTTTTATACATAAAACCAAGGTTAACAGGTAGATAACTGGAAAAAAAAATGAGACAATATTAGCAAGATGCAGAAGAAAAGGGTGCTCCTGAAGCCAGACTGATACCATTTTTTTCACAGGCATGATGATGAAGTATTTTAAGGAGAGTAATAAAATGTCGTAACAGTTGGCTGCTTTGAAAATATTTCTGAGAAACTCCTCCCATGTATGAGTGGAAGCATGAAGCTTATTTGAAAATATAACAAATAGTGATGCATTCATCCGAGGTGTGAGTTGACATTTTGTCATAAATAAGATATGATAGGTAGGGTGTTTCAAGGTTGTGAAGAACCTTGAAAATGAAGGGAAATGCTTGATGGTAAAGCGATGAAGTAGATGGTGAAAGAATTTAAAAAGATAGGAGAAAAAACAATGAAGAAAAAACAGTGGATGAATATGAGTGGGTCAGAATTGGACCTCAAATCAGACAGAAGAAAACACTGCAGTAATTGAAAGGCTAGCAGATGAGATTATAGACAAGAGTTTTATCTCTGTAATTTGTAGGAAACTGCATCATAACAGGCTGTAAATAAAACTGGGCTCTGAAGAGACAGAGTGAAATCAAAGGCAAAAGATGGCACTTAAGAAGTAGGCTGCTCTAGGGGAGAAAGAGTATTAGAGTAAGAACTCTACTTTAGAGCCTGTGCTGATCCTATTACTATGAGATGATATTATGGGAAAGACTTTCATTCGTCAGAGAAGAAAGTTGCGCTGAAGTCATCTGTACAACTTCAGTACTGAAGTTCCTATGTCTATTTTCCATTTATAACTTCATTTCTCTTTCAGAGATGCTTAATTATTGAATACATAGTATATTCAGAACTTTATTTGCCCTTTACTTTTTTAACTGCTTTTACTATACATTTGAAAGTAGTGGATTGGATGCAGGTTTCCTGAATCCGAGAAAAGAATCAGAAAGAACTAAGTAATCTGCTGGATTATATAAAGTGGTTCAAGATTAACAATGGGTTCATGTTTTGAAAATGTAGAAATATAATAAAAAATAACATAAAATAGAAGCAAATTCCCTTTAGAGGAAGATTATCTTTAGCACACCTCCCAAAGATTCTCTGATTTTCCCTTTTAGAAAAGGCTCCGGTTAGGCCTATAAAACTAGGTAATCAACTAATCATTAGAACTATATAAAACACAAAAGAAAGAGCATTTTAATCCCCATCACACCTCTTAAGAAATTACACCCTTTGGAGAGACAAACTCCTCAGAAGAAGACAGTATTTTGAATATATCAGACAGCTCCTATTACATGTAACAGTAACTATCCCAACAGAAATTTTTAGAAGTATAAATAGAGCTTTGGTATACTGGTAAAATACTAGAAATGCATAAATTCTCCGTAAGTTTTCTTTTTGTTTTCTTGTAGATGCTAGGTTTGTTTTGCATTAACAGCATTTAGGGGTGAAGGTGCAGATTTATGGAGATTTTTAAGCATGCAGAGTATATATCCATTAGAATTTGCAGCAAGATTCACCACCTGAACTTCACTGAGTGTCTGGCAATCAAACTAGTAAAATGCTTTTATAAAACTCATTTGGCACAACTTCTATACTTCTAACTCTTAAATACCTTTAGAAGTCTGGCCCAAGGTGTTTTTCATTACATACAGCTCTTACCACGGCCATCTTTGTCATCCCAAAATCAAAACCCTGTACAATTTCATGCTTTTTTCATTTCTGTATTTCAACACCGTGTAAATATAGCAGTTAGTACAGAATGCACACACTCATTTGTTATTTTAACACTTCTTGCCAGAAATCCTTTACTCTTTGTTCCTGCACCTGTTGCCTCTTATTTTCCAGGTGAAACTGAACATGTGGGATTTGAACATTTGTGTCCTACAGGACTTGCTGTCTGGCCATCTCAGACATTGCATCAGTAAGGTCTGTGGTTTTAATTTTGCTTCATCCTTTAATTGTTTCCTTGGATTCAGAAAGTGCACTGTCGAATATCCAGTATTGGTCTCAAAGAGTTGTATATTCTACTGTATAAAACTTAAAAACAAAACAAAACAGATTGGAAAATTGTAGTTATAAACATTTTTTCCATGTTCAGCATTTCAACCTGCCATTGATCTAGCCATCAATGACTTCTCTTCTGTGGCACTGAGAAGGATAAATAATCAATGTTAAAACGTGACTACAAATGCACTTCTAGAACAACAGCTGCCCTCTTCCCAACTCAAGTTCTTTCACAGACAGACTGTCATGTAAAACTCCAGGATAGAAATCATGCTTCATGAGAAAAAATTCTTAACTGACTAATTGCAGCTTGACATTTGATGGACACCAGCTCTAGTAAAGAGTTTCATTGTCTCAAGTATCCTGTAGCTGAGCAAGAGCAAAATACTTAAGCATAAGTAACACCTATTAAGGTGGTGATTTAATGTGGCTTTCCACTGAACTGGTACAAGGAAAATATTGGATGTAGCTGGTGAGCTGAGTTTCACCAACCTGTGAAAGTGTGGGATGTATTATACTGAGGTGAAATCTTAGATTGGAGCCACAAAACGTTTGCAAGGACATAAAATGCTGTATAAAATTAAGATAAAGGACCCCAGGTAAATTTCTAGGTAAATGGCAATAAAAATAAAAATAAAATTATTTGACCTGTTTAAGATACAAAATTGGTTTGACTGGAAGAGGAATGAAAAAAAACATGACTATTCTGTTCTCATTTCCAGAGGTTACTTTATTATCTAAGATTATTATTTTAATGAATTAAATGCTTTGTCAGATTTAAAAAAAAAAAAAACATTTTATAATGTCCTCTTTCTGCATACATGACTGCTTAGATTGCTCTTTGTCCAACCTTTTGTCATAAGTCTCTAGTGAGTCTTAGATATTTTACTTAGCACAACAGCCTGTGGAAGAATGGCCTGTAAAAGGGGAAACTTAGAGAAAACCTAGAGCCTAACAGAAGTTTTGGCCTTACAGAAGCTAGCTTGGGGTGATACACATCCAGGATGGCTGATGTACGGAATCTACCTCGCCACGCAACACAATCTGCCCTCCTAGCACACACTGATAAGAGCAAACAAAGAGGGGATAACCCAATGGTGCCGTGCAGACATGAGTGAATGGAGGGTGGAGCGGAGTGAAGACACCGCGGCCAAACTCCATTGTACTCCCTGCAGAGGTGGTACCCTGATGGCACCATACAGCTGATCATAGTGTGATGTCTGGTGCTGGGACAACAATGGTCGCAGATCAATCCCTTCTGATAAGCTTTGCTCAAACCAATTCACAACCCCATCCCACTAAGCACCCCACTAAGCAAGCTATCTAGATTCTAGATTAATTTGGGAGACTTTTTGGAAACCAATGAGTAACAAAAGCGAATATGACTAGAGTCAGTCAAGCTCCACATGAATGTACAAGAAAATATATAAAAGGCAAACTAGTAAGAGCAGAAAGTAAGAAGAAGGAAAAGCAGCAGCAGGAGGGGAAGAAGAAGAAGGAAGAGGGAAGATTCTATCGTAACTGCTGGGTCAGTCAACGTGCTGATGCCCCTCTTTCCTCCCCTCGGGTAAGAACGCTGCCTGAGAAGCCTCGAGACTGAGAGCCCTCTCCCATTTTCTGGGGTGAGTGATGATTGCACATTTGTAGCTAAAAACCCTATGCTGTAGTAGAGAATTTCCTATACTGACACCTGAAACCTGCTTTGGAAATGTTGCATTTGAATAAATCCAGTTGTTTGTGAACTTGACTACTTGTTTGTGGGGGCCAATCGGACCTACAGTTGACTGACTGTTCGTGAATCCGATATTGTCAGAATCGAGCTTATAGTAGATTATACTATTTGGGAACTCGATTCGCTCCTAGGAAGGCAATCGGACCTACAGTCCTCAGACCGTTCGTGAATCCGAAATTGCCAGAGTCGAGCTTATAGTTGATCATACTATTTGGGAACTCGATTCGCTGCCACCACTACGGCTTTCAAACTGCAACATTTTCCTGACACAGCCTCCGTAGCTATAGATATCAGGAGATACAGTTCTAGTCTATGTGTTTTTACCAGATTTCTCTGTGCTCGTGCTTCATCTGAAATCATATCATATCAGGTTTTGTTTGCATTTTATCTGAATATGTTGCAGTATACCAGGCATATTATATTAGAATGGTTGAGAAATAGAAAAAATGGGAGATTTCTTGTCGATCAGCATTTTTCTTCAAAAATTACAATTTTTTAAAAACATTTCTTTCTAATTCACTGTGGCGGCTAATCAAAATGGAAATATGACACTAGAGAAACAGACCAACTTCAAACTTCACTTAAAGGAAGAATTTAAAGGTGAGTTATTTGAACAAATAGTTAAATAATGGGGCTCAAGTGTGTCAAATTAAATCTGACATTAACTTTCCAAATTAAATAAAAATCAGGACCAGACGTTTCAATATTTCAGGTTTTTGAAGGAAAAACATGGGTCAAATAACATGCAATCTTCCTTCCTAGGCCCAAGTCTTTGTAAGCATCACTATAGAATAGATGGGTACAATAAAAGGGTACAATAATTCCTCTCTGCTTGATCTCTGTCGCTCTGGAGTCTTAGTCTTAGGGTTAGAGCACTAGTGGTGTGTTACTACCACAAAAAATTGTAGTTAGAGAGGACACCTGCACTTGAGTATAGAGAAGATGCTTCCTCAAGCGATAGGTCAACTCTATGGATCATTACTGATAGGATGCATTTGTGGCTGTTTCTCAGCATCGTGCTTTTTGAGGACCTTTGGTGCAGTGTTCTCACACTGTGATTAGCTCTACTTTCTCCTGCTTGTGGCCATCTCCTGTATCCTATGCACAGGTAATCACTGTCTTGATTAAAAACTAAGATAAGAAAATATGTATGCATAACAGTGAGACCAGTGTCAGGTACAATTAAGCATGTCATAAATTGGCATCTCACTTAAAATTTCTCAATTGTACTTGTTATCTGAAAATTACTTTCCTGAAATAGTCTTTAAAGAGCTAGTTTCCATAGTTACTTCATGTTTCATTATTAAAATTCAACCCAAATGAATTCTCTGCATATGTGCATATATAAAAATACATGTAATATTTGTGAAATGCCAAGTTAATTTCTTTGACATTTTGAAGTCTGCACAACCTAAGTCCCAAGCAAAAGCATTTTAATAATGCTAGTTCATAACCAGACATAGATGAAGCCTTAATACACCATTGTGTTGCCACAGCTGTAGGTTAGTCCAGCCCCACTGGAATTGTTTTAACAAACATTTAAAAAAAAATAATGTAGACAAAGAAAATTCTGTTGTATTAATCATTTAATCTTTTCTTACCAAGATCGATATGGTATTTGAAATTGCATTTTTTAATCTTTCTTCTTGTTTTTTCTTATGTCAGTAGACCCATACCAGATAATTTATTTTGTAAGTTGAAATAAGAATTTGAGTCATCTTTAATATTCTGTTAAAAGAAAACCACATATATCCATGCATATATCAGTACCCTAACCTTGCCATTTCATTGGCAACATAACAGTGGTCAGAATGACTATTATAATTTGGTTTACAGTGGCAGATTTTTAAAACTCTTTTTGAAATTCTTTTCAATTTTTTGAATTCTTTTATACATGTTCATCCAGCTATGTCTTACAATGAAAAAAAAAAGACAGTCAACATATACCTTTATAAGGAATAAGAAATAGCTTCACAAAAAGCAGAAGTTAGACCCAAAATGAAAAGATTATGAGAAGTTATAAAATGATGCCATTATTGCATGTGTGTTTAAAAAAAATAGTGTTTTTGTTGCATTTGTTTGTTTGTTTGTTTGTTTTACACATGAGAAAAACCTGAGCTGAAGATAGTGAAGTTTGAACAGAATAAGCACATTTTCATTTTGATCCCATGGGTTAACTTGGTAATGAATTTCAGATGATTACATCATTTTAAATTTTTCCTATAAAATAGGAAAAATATGGCAATGAAAATACTCTAATGATATGAACTCTATGTTAAGAGATATAATGGCATGACAGTTTTGCCCATTAGGTATTATTATAAAAGTATAACATAAAAGGTGCAGTTCTCCTTCTAGCCTCATTTTACACAGAAATGGTTATGATTCTTGCATTCCCAAAATAAAGTCCATTGTTCTATTGCTGACATTGGTAGAAAAGCATTTTTAGATAATAGTAGAAAAGATTTTGAGAAAGGAGTGAAAATAATTTTCAAAAAATCTCGAAACTTAAAAACTTGAATTCCTCAGTGAACTGGTTATTACAATTCAATCTACTAAGATGAGATTTTTCTATCATCTCAGGAAAACACTATACTCTGTAATAAAGGAATTTCACACCAAAATAAGGTGCAAATATACTTTAACACAGCCAGGCACCACATCCTCTCTGTCCTGGAGCCTTCCCAACATGCAAGTTTGGGTTTTTGCCTTATAATATAAACATCTAGGCTAAAAGGTAAACTAGACTGAAACCAGAACAGAAGTAAAGGCAACTGGAAAGAAGAAGAGTGAAGAGAAGAGTAGAGATAATGAGACTAGCTTTGCTGAGCTCTTCAGATGTCCATAAAATCTGTGGTCTTATGTTCATACTAAAGGTGAGAAAATGCTTACGATTATAATAGAATGAGAGATTGGTCAACCGGCAAGCCAGCTTTTCACTGCTTCTGCTTAAATCAGCAAGGTGAATGTGCGAACACCTATTTGCATTTGAAAACCACTGATTTGCATGTATGCAAATCACCTCATGAGCTCCTTTGTGGAGGATGTGCATGGCAATTAACTTTAAAGTGGTACATGACTAAATAAATAGATTATTTATTTTACATATGTCACTGACCAGCCAGCAGTGAGCGCCTTAAAACATCAGACTTGTTTATATATGCCATCTTCTGACACAAATATATTTATCTGAGGTAACTGCCATGAATAAATAAATAAGTAAATAAACAAATATTAAATAAAAAATAAATATATGTAGGTATATGATACATATCCAGAGTAAGTAAAGTAAGAATCATACATTAAGTACTTTAAGAAGATTGAAATATGCATGTCATCCTTTTCAACCAGTGCTTATATAACTGTAAGATGAACCAAAATCAAATACATACTATGAAATTTGTAAACAACTGTCCACAGCCTTTCAAATTTTTCAATCTATAGCAATCAGGAATATGTCTTTTTAGCATAACATAATGCTTTAGAAAGAGATATTCAAAGTTAATGGTTGAATTTGCAGATGATAATAACTTGGAAATAGTTGTGAACACCAGTAAAAATATCATAATACCTCAAGGAGTCCAGATAAGAAACATTGGCTAAAGCATTATAAAACAAGACTGAGCATAGAAAAAATCAGCTGAATGCAAAATCTGCTGTAAGATGATCTGAAATACAGATAGTACCTAAGGATAGAAGCACTCAGAAAACAGTAATATTGGAAGAGACCATAATGGAAAGCAAATTGGACATAAGTTGCAGCAAAAAAAACCCTGGGCAATAATGATCAGCAGAGTTCAGCAGAGTTGGAGGATCAGTAAGTGAAGTGAGTGTATCAGAAAGAGAAAAATCCTAATAGTAGTAAAACTTGAAGGAAAGGAAGCACCACCAAGGTAAATATAACTTTTGGATGTTGCAATATTATATCAGAATTTGTCCCATACATTCTTGAATGGACTGTTGCAGAATATTCTCTTTTGAGGAATGCTAAAAAAGATGTGCTGGCATTTAAAAAAATACATTTTAAAAATATAAGATTCATATGCAGAATCTTCACATTAACGTATATAGAAGGTACACTGTAGATCTCCTTGAGAATTAAAAAAAGAAATTATGATAAGAGGGTTGAGACATACGAGGGTTGAGATATTCTTTAGTATTGGATGGTAGACTCTATCTAGCAAAATTGTTCCATAAGCTTGTGTGGTCTGAGACCTTTTTCTCTGGCAAAGAAAAAACTCTCCATGTTCCAATTTAAGTGGTGTAAGTACATTGCTTCTGCAATAAGCTCAGAAACTGCAGAGTCTGAGTTTTGAAGTCCATTAAAAAAGTCAAAATATTTCACTCTCTGAAAACTCCTGTATTCATTCTCTTGTTCCCTTCCCCCTTCTTTGCAAATGCATTAAAAATTCAAGAAGTTTGAAAGCAATATTCTTGTGCCTGTGGAAAAGCTTTTATTGGCAAGTTTTGCGTTTTCTCTTTAGCAAATGGATTTTTTAAAAAAATCTTAATGAACTCTTTGGAATTACCACCTACCCCATTATTTCTGCTAAAGAAACAAACCATCTGGACAACAGATTGATTTGTATTTATTTAAATTAACAGTAGTGTATGTCGTTTTCAGCCATCACCAACTCTTTCCATTCAGGTGAATTCTCTGAAGTCTTTAAAGTTTATGGCTAGATGTATTAAAGCTATAGTGTGCACACTGAAACAATTAAACTGAGGTAAATGTAGTCGTAAAACCAAGTCTGTATGCCCCTCCAAAACATGTGAAGAAAACAGAAAGAGAAGAGAGACCCAGACCAAGGGTAACTAAAACCTGCTACCACATGCAATTGAGGAGAAAAAATTTGCAGTTACTCTCATTAAGATGATGCTACTTGAAAAGATGGCACAAAGAACAAAAGTAAAATTGTCCAGAAGGTGCTTCTGTATCTTTTTTTTTAATCTTCAGTTGTACCAGTTTCTAAAATATTTACATATCTTGAGCAGAGGGGATTTAGTAACCCTTATCATATGTTAGACCATTAAAATGGGCCAAGTACCATAATTGAGTGGCCATACAGGCATAACCTCAATTATTCAGATGCTATTTTAAGATAACCTCTTTTTTCTCAAATTGTAGCTCCTTGATTTCTGTCCTTTTTCTTTCTGCCTCTCTTTCCCAGTGCTGCCTCTCCAGAGGAAATTGTAACATTCTCTCTTTCAATACTTCAAGAAATTTTCTTTTGCTACACGTAAGGCCAAGCTTTAGCACTGGTGATGACAAAGCTCAGATAGGTGCTTTTTTTCCACTCTAAGGATACAGTACTGCTCCCACTTCTCACAAATTTCCCAATGATATTCACTAGAAAGAGCTTGTCTCTTGCATCTCCCATACATTCACAAACACACACGCACAAAGACTTTCAAATTACAAAATGTTAGCAAAGACAGTCATGCAAAAAAAAATCAATCAAACTAGAAATGAACATAAGTTATAAAGCCATAAAGCTACACAGTGTCATTTCCCCAAAATCTAAAGATATTTAGATGGCAAGCTTTAATTCAGCTCTGTGAAAGCTTTTACCAAAACTACATTTACAGATGGTCATGAAATCAGGAACTAATAATGAATGCAGATTGTTATTGCTGTTTTTTTTTTCTGAGATTTCCATGGGTGCTTTATACATTAATTTCATCTGTAGATGTACTTCCTCAGCCCATGCTGACAGTTTTGAAATAAAAGTGAAAGGGGATTGCTATGACTATTTGCCTCCAAAAGGTATTGAGCTACTGTGTGTGGTTTGATGGCTAAAATGACAAGGTCAAAGTAAGATTCCTGTACCTTCCTTTGCTGTAATGCTGCCTTGTTACTTGCTCTTCTGCCACAATGACATTTGTAAATTTTAGTGTAAATTTCCCTTATTCTGTCTTTAGTGAAAAAACAAAAATAAAACACAAAATACCATGAAAGAAAAAAAAGATCCTTTCTATTATATCTAGAAAATTTGCTTTTGGATCCCCTTTTAGAAGACGGAACCCTCTTTTATGGGCCCATGGGAACAGTTATTCATAGAAAGCAAAAGGTATAGCACCTACCGACTTTCCAGCACTGGAGGGTTAAGTTGAGCTCTGGTATAGATGAATACCAGCCAAATGAAAACAGTGGTATTAGTTCCACAAATACAAAGTCTGAGTTTGGTTCCAAGAAACTGTTTTGTTTAGACAGGCTACAGAAAATCCAAATGATTCTACTACCTCCAGAATTTCTCCCTTTGATTCTTTGTGTTTGTCTGCTCCAAGTCTCTGAACAGTGAAAAGTTCACTCATCAAATCACATTACTAAAATAGACAAGATTCATATGCTGATCTGCTTTTATTCAGTTCGAGTTATTTCCTAGGCTGTCTGCTGGCTGCATTCTGCAGTTAGATTTCACCATCAAAGACCACAGTAGAAAACAAGCTTTACAGTGCAGAAGTAATAAGTTTCTTAAGAAAATAGTATTCAGACACTGAAATTCATGAGTTTCCAACAGACAGGGCTTCATCTAACAGATTGGCCTCTATTCTCAGCCTTGCATTTTGCTGGTGTCCTGACAGCTTAACAGCTGTTGCCGAAAATTTCCATAAATCTATGTGTTTTGAAGAAGAAAGATGAAAATACTCTACTTTCCTCTTCAACGCCAACAAAAACAAGGCCATTCAGAACCATTTTTGCTCTACGGGAGGTGAAGTTAAAAACAGAAAAAGAACAATTAAATATTTTGAACCATCTACCTTATAATTCAGTGGCTTTCTCCATAATCTCTAATGAATAAATAAGGGTTATTCTTCCAGTATTTTTCTCTAGAAGAGGGGTAGATCAGAGGAAAGAATTCAAGGCTGTAAATTTCAAATGCTTAAAAGTTGACTTCCCTTGAGCTCACCAATGGGAATCCTAGATCAAGGAAAACTGAATTCTACATTTTCTGCAGAGGTGACTATTAGCTAGCTCAGATAATACCATATTTTGGAGACTGAGTTGCTGGGTGAATTTTGCATTTCTATGCTCAGAGGTCTACTACCACATGAGTTAAAATTGCAAATTTCATTCAAGCAACAAGCACCAAGGAATTAGGCATTGCACTGAATATTGAAAGTTAATTTGTGGATGTCATCCTTTTATTTTCCCGCCCCCCCCCGCCCCCGGTATCTCCCTTTCTAACAAATGAATGGAGATAAAAGCAATTCATACAAATTTTTAAACTGTTCACAGCAATTTGAAGATGCTGAGATGTACTTTGCTCTTTTAGTAATTCAGCCCATAACAATGTCTTTAGCATTACCAAACTCACATTTATATAAATAAATGAAACCGCCATATGCACTAAGCTGATGTTCTTTGTTGTGTTCCCTGGTGTAGTCACTACTTGAGACTTCAAAATAAGAAGCATAGTTACTGCCAATACGCTCAAGGGTTTAAAATTAGAAGATCTTTGTAAACACAGAAGCCAGTGGAAATGCTAAACCCCAAGGTAACAATGGCTTAAAAAGAAAACACTGTATCATAATCTCATGCCTGTGACTACAGTTTTTTTATGGTTTTAATTATTTGACCTGATGCTAATTGAGCGTGTCCTTGCAAGGAGAATTTAATAATGTAAATAAATAAATAAAGCAAACTTGCTGGCCAAAATTGTTTTCTGGCTTATTATATCCTACTGTGCATTCCCATAGGCAACTCATTTAAGATTTTAGGACTTGGACATAAATCCATGATCTGTTTTTCTTTTATAAAAATATGTATTATGATGATGGGAAGATTTCTTATTCCATATGGATTCACCTTATAATCCTTCCTTCAGGGAAAATGGAATTCATAATATTTTGCAAGTTGCAGTGGACAGACTACAAAAGATGAGGAAGACATGCCTTTAAGACTTCAGCCAGACTCAGAAAGAGCAGAATGAGACTTATGCAGAAAAAGAAGTATGAATCTTCAGACATTTAAACTCTTCCTTTAGGGGGAATCTATGATAGACTTAGTAAGGATAAGTAAGTAAATAAATATAAGTAAAAAATACCAAAAATGATATATTCAATTTCAGTTGTTTATTCTTAAGGATCCCTGAATCATCTTCCCTACAGTATTCAAATATAACATGGAAATTTCCCCAAACTCAACATCCTTGCATAGAAATATTTTTTGCTATAATTAAACAATACCTTAAAAATTCTAGCAGACCTTTGTGAGCACCACTTAAGCTTAAGTATTTCTGATAATTAAAATAGTGTTGAAGTGAAGTGCTTTTTTGAGTGTGTGTATATTATTTTGTAACTCAAGTGTTATTTTGCTGTGTCTGCGCCAATGTGAGCTAAGATAAGAATGTATACTGTACCTGTTGCTTCACACATCTAGTCGCACTGACATATTTCATGACTTTGGAAATAACTGTCAGACTATTAACTGAGTATGTTACAGGACAGAAATTTTAGATTAGTGCTTCCTCTGCCTTTTCAAGAGAGGCTTTCAGCAAAATCTGAAGGTGCAAGTCTGAGGTTCTTGGTCTTTACATAGACTTCTGAATCAAAGTCCCTTCAGAATTGAGTATACTTTTTAGTAACTCATAGTAGCCATGGGATGCACTGACTATAAAACATCATCAAATTAAACTAGTTAAAACTGAGGGTGATTATGATCTCACTTAGGTTTAAAATGGAATGCCTGTTAGTGAAGAGAAATAAGAGTCTAGTACGCACTATAACTCTCATCTTATATATGTGCTACCTTCAGATGGAAGGAAACATATCATAGAAAAGTCTAATGATAACAAATGAAAAAAAAGCCCTGAGTGATTAGTTCAGATATGGCTGAGATGATTGGTGCATTTTTCAGTAAGTCAGAAATAAAGTTTTAAAAGAATCAAGTCTCTTGGCTTCTCTCTTCCGTTATTCTTCTCTGATAGTCAAAGGCATCCTAGACATTGCAACTCTCCCTTTTCTTTTCCAACACATTTAAAAGTACTGACAAAGAATATGACCTAACTTTTTGCCCATGTGTAAGAAATGAGGATTTCAAAATAAACACTTATCTAGTAGAAAATGCTGCATATCAGCTGGGTCACTAGCACCTTGTACCAGATGCAATCATCTGGAGACATTGAGATAGGACTTAAAAGCTTGTACGTCCTGAACATTGTAACCTTTGGTACAGTGGTGAGGCTGTCAGCAAGCTATTACCCAACACATCCCCTCAAGTGACTGTGTCTTGTCCTTTCTTCATTGCTGACTTCCATCAGCTCAAGTATTAAGTGCTCGCCGAAAATATCACTGCAGTTATGTAAAGCTTTTTAAGAAACATCATTTCAGACAGATGTTTAACCTGAGAGCCCTGAAGGGATAGCTCTGCCAGTTGCCAGGCTTGTCAATTAATTTTACATTGACAATCACGCTAATGTATTTTGACACAGAGGAGAGCTTTTATGGTCAGTCAGTTACATTAGATATACAAGGTAGTTGAGAGTAATATGATGCAAAATTCATCTGAACACACATCACATCACATCATATGTCTCTTAAATGGTGCTGCTCAATTTTCTCTCAACTTCCACCCCAGGTCACCAGAAATAGTTAAAATTACTTTCTTTTGCTCATCTTGAGTAGTTTTTTTATTTCTTTTGTTGTTGTGTTACTATAAGTGCATGAAGGAATCATGAGAGGCTAGTATAGCTGAATATTTGGCTTACTCTATAAACTACAGAGCCAAATGTGCAGTGCCAAGATGTTCCTGAGACAAGGGCTTTCAACCTGAGGCATCTCCTCATTTAAATCATGTCAACAAACTGGAAGGTATTCAGAGAAGAGCAAAGAAAAAATATTAAGGGACTGAAAAGAACGATTTATGAGAATAGTTTAAGTAAGTTATATGTGTGTAACTTGGCTCATGAATGAGAAAGGAGTGATGAGGCTGTGTTAACCATCTAGAATTACCTGCTAAGTAAAAGTAAGGACAACAGATGCAGTTGTCCTTGCAGTAGGAGATATTGAAAGTAGGACAGGACTCCTAGTAGGATATGAAAGTAGGAGATATTGGATTAAAAAATAAAAATATCAATATACAAATTCCAAAAATATTTGGCACCAAAGAAAGTTTGGACTACTTCCCACAAGATAAATTAAGTGACATCATCTGGAACATTTAGCATAAGACCGAACAGAGATACAATCCAGACCCAATCAGCTATTGACTAATGAAGAGCTTTCAATATATCCTTTTCTCTAACTTCAAATTCTGTGAGTCTCATGATTAAGAATTCTTAATTTTCTTCTTGGAGGAGATGGAAAACTGCAGGGTCACCTTTTCTCCCTTCTCTTTTATTTTGACACTGAATTCATTATAAACAAAATTCTCATTTTTAAAAATGGTTTGAACATGCATAAAGCTTTAATCTCTCTTAAGATGTTAAATAACTAGCAGAGAGCAGTGAAATGAGAAATATTTTCCCTCTGTGAGACCAGAGAAGAAAATATGAATTTCTTAAACTGAATAGTGATGAATATAAATGAGTCCAGTGCAAGATCTGTGAATATAAATGTAAATATCACCCCTCGACACTTCCCAATTATTGTATACCTGCTTTATGAGCTTGATGACCTTGACTGTGAAATAGTCTGTGTCCTTCTTTTCACGGTTAGGTCATGCAGATGATGTAGACTGCTCTATCTAGACAATCATACCTATAGCTTATAATTAAAAAAAAAAGAGATCAAGTTATAATATAGCATAAGGCCTTGAAAAGTATTACAGTTTTTTTACAGTTTTTTTCATGCAAGCAAAATTTCTTTCTTTCTCTCAACCAGATGGCTGTAATCCTTAACCATGGAGAAGACTGGTTCATTAAGGTTTTTGAGCATCTATCTTTCATGTTCTGAGACAGAAAGGATGAGTACTTGATCACTGGTTTCTACTATAGGTAGGTAAGAAAGACAGGATTTTATGACAAGCAAACAGTCAAGGAAAGGTTAAATAGGTAATGCAACATTTGCATAAAACAATAGGCAGATGCTTACAAAAAGAAGGCACTACAAACAAAACCCTAGGTGTCACATCTAGTGAAAACATCTTCCTGCTTACATCTGCAAGTATAGCTCATCAATTCTGTCTTGGAGAGTAGCCTCTCAATGTAGAGAGTGTATTTCTACTCAGTTTTTACACACTGTCCAATACAGTGGACCATGTCTTTAGTAAACAATATTGAGCAACTGTAAACTGCAAAAAATATCTACTTTCTCCATTGTCCTCAATTGTACTAATGGCAGGCTCCACTCTAAGGTTTTAATTTACCATGGTCATGAGCAGCAACGCGGTTCTTATATAGAAGGCATTCATGAACTGCAAGTTCGAACCGTTTATATATCACAATGTACCTCTGGTCTTTGTCTCAACTATAGCTATAATGATTATTATTATTTATTAAAATATATATCCTTTTTTGTTACTCTGAAGTAGAAGAGTAATTATTTTGCTATTCTATCATTTTTTTTGCAGCTGTGGCTTATCAAAAAGCTGGAGAAATATATCAGAACAAGCTAGGCAGATATCAGATAAATTAGAGATGAAATAATGTACAAACTTCATACTCATTTAACTAGGAGTTATTCAAATTCTGTATTGAAACAAATAATTCTTTGTGCATGTTTGTAACCATATAATGTAAATATTACAGATCGATAATATGCTGGTATTAGGCAGCACTGCATATGAGAGAGTTTGGAGCCAAAGATTTAAATTAATAAAAAATTCTGTAATCAGCAGTGCTTGGAAACAGTCTGCAGATGATCCTTTTTTGTTAAGACAGAAATCAGAGGGATGACTGATGTTGGATTGTAGATGTGAAGGGATGTAGATATCTCCATCCTTCAAGGGCAGCAAGAAAAGGAGATCTGGCTGACCAGAAGTGATGGGTGTGCCTGGTGAAGAAAGACCGTGCTGTAGTTTGGGAACAGAATGTTTAGAAGGGATAGGAAGATGAAAAGATAGAAAAGAAACCAGAAAGATAGATGTAGGTGAGGGTGGTGGTGAGGAAGATTCTTTGGAAACTAGTTTGATATTAAACTAGGTTGTCTAGAAGAGAAAACAAAATAATGTACTAATTCCTAAATATATTATTTTTATTATTGTTTATTAATCAATTAAATTTGAATGTTATCAGCTTTAATTATACACTATTCTTCTTGCTCCCTGAATTGCTTGCTTACGTACTTAAACAGTTTGCAAGAACATGCTTTTATTTGTATATTCAAAAAGCAAAAAAAAACCTATAAAAGCAGAATATACATTTTTGTTGGTTAGTTGAGCAACTTTGAAGCATTTGTTTGAAATGCATTATTCAAGTGTATTCTTCTTTGTAGAATGTGTTTGTCAATATAGTTTTGTAATATGTTGTATAGTTTTGTAATCTGAAGACATAAGAAAATCTATCCAAACAATTAAAGTAAAAACATTTCGAATACAAATGCATGGTAAGGTGTAATTTTATTGCCAACACTCCCCCAGTAAATCTACCCACTTCAAAATTCCTCTCCTCTTGTGGCCGAGAAAAAAAGTGAAAAATCTCATAGTTCAAAGCCTCAGGCAACACAAAGTCATATCACGTGCTAAGCAATAGTGAGCTCTGAGCATCTCTTAAGAATTCTCAGTCCTTTCTAAATAAAAGCAGAATTTGTTGTAAATCCATTCTTATGGATTGCTCTAATGTTTTTTAGAAAAAACTAGGAATTAATTGCAGGAAATAATAAATGTGAAATGTCTGTTAAAGAAGCTCAGTTCTGTGCATAATAAATGAAATGTCTGTTAAAGAAGCTCAGTTCTTCTGTGCTTCTACTTATAGGAGCGAACTTTCTTCCCCAACATTTAGAAATCAGAAGTTTCCTATCTGGTGTCACTTCTCTACTCTTCCTCATTTTCTTCCTCTTAATGACAATGATTTTTAAAAACTGTGCCAGGGCTCTCCAAACCCTTCATCATTGTTAAAAAGAAATCTAGAGCTGGCAAGTTCTGACACTGGACAAACACGTCAACAACCTTGAGATAGTGCTGCCTCCAAGCAGCGGAGTAAACTAGTGCCGTGTCTGCTCCAGCTTGTCGCTACTGGGCTTCTTTAGGAACATTGACAGTTTTAAACACCATCATGGTAGTACTATGTGATACAAATCAAATCTAGTAGCAACCACAGAAAGCTCTCAGTCCCTGCTCAAAATATATATCAGCTTTTGAGGTTAAAGATTTGATTGCTTTTACTGCCTGAAGGAAAAAAACTGCAAGGAGCAGATTCTAAACTGAACAAAGTGAATGGAAAAGTTCTCCTTTGATATCAGTGGGTTCAGACTTAAGCTATAAAATATCAAATTGAACTTGCTTCACCCTCAAGATATAATATACACATTAAAAGCTACAGTCATATACAAAATGCACAGAGAGTAAGTAAGGGTAAAGTATGGATGTAACCACAATAAATAAATAAATATATATTCTGCTGTCAGTCTATAGCTCACATACTGAACCTGGCTATGCCTGTGCAAAGCAGAGAAATCCACCTTTGACTTGCAAAACCATCTTTGACTGTTTGACTTTAGACACATAAATGTCTGACATTCAGACACTGAATTGTCTGTGCATATATATATATGCACTATGTGCATATATAATGCATATTGCCTTGCTATGGTCCTTCTCTGGTCAGTGCACAGAAAGACATTCAAATAGCTCGTCAATGCCTTAGGAGGACTACTTACTGTCTGGAAATGATTTATTCTTTCTCCATTGAAAGGAGAAGGGGATTAGATTTCAAATTAAAGTAGATGCCTAGGAGAAATCAAAACAATTCTGCAATATAAATAAAAGAGTGTATAAATTAATTCTTCTTTCAGGCTCCCCTAGTTCTTTTTTTTATGAAATAGTTATACAGTATCATTCATGAATACTCTTGAATTTTGAAGCAAGGACAGAACTCCTGTGTAGGAAGTGTTCCACTGTCAGGATTTACAGAAACACTCCATTAATCTAGATACACACTTTCACGCCTTTCATACACTTTCATGCCTTATTCTACCAATAACTGGTAGAGTTATTGGAACAGGAAGATTTCTAGGGGTAGACTGTTCTCAGTATATACTAAGCTGGACTAATTCCAGAATCAAGCATCTGCAACAGATAGAAAAAATTGTTGTTCATCTTTACAAATTATCTCAAAGAATATGAGATGCAAGCTTCTATTTACTAGGTTTTGTGAGTCAGATCTTTACAAATCTTAGAGACCTTTTCTGAGTGGTTTTATTATCGCCAGCTCAAAAGTTCTATGATAATTGCTTTCAAGTGAGAGATTTAAAATAACTTGAAAAGTTGGGGAAAAAAACTTATAAAATGTGAATTTATTACAAAATCAGAGAAAACGAGTACAGTTACAATGTGAAAATGACATAGGCTGCTGTTTTCACACCCATCTACCTCTGGTTAACAATCTTAATTCCTATTTAGGCACCGAACCAGAATGAGCATGTTTTTAAGGTAATAAATAACTGCAAGGCAATTACGTCAGGAATTACACTGACATAAAAATGTCTTCAGAAAGCATTCATAACATCACATAAAAATAGCAGCCAATGGCATCTGGATCAATAGGTACTGATTCTCTTTGGAAATGTAAAGCCTCCTCTAAATATCTCCTTTTAGAATTCAGGTATGAATCAGGTACTAAAACATGCTTTTAACTTCAGGTGTCTACTTGAATATATCTTTATTCAGAAAAGCATAAACTTACTTGTTCTTAATTTCAATGGGACTTATGTATATATTATATATGTATTTCACTTATTGATTACCTAAGTGCCTGATTTAAATATTTGTAAAGGAAAAATAGTAGCAGTTCAATTACTTCGGGGAACAAATTTCATTTATAAATATTCTTTCCTAAAGTATGCATCTTGCTTGCTAACAATAGAGAGCATATCAATACCAACACCTTTTGTGATTCTGCAGGCCAATGTTTGGTTGCTGATAATGTTCACCTATATGTAGTGGCATTTATCCATTTTGGTGATTGTTTGCAAAACAGTTACTGCAAAGCTTTACCCACGATTTGCCAGTGTTGTCCCAGTGTATTTTGTTAAGTTTTTAAATAAACAATATCTATTTTTGTAAGATCATCTTTCATTTATGGGATTTGCTCCAGTTTTATTTTGACAGTTGCTTTCAGGTTTTGCTTGTTTTTTATTTCCATACAAAACTGACAGTAGCTAAAATGTTCAGATTTCTAAAGATGTACTGAAGAGAAACAGCAGGGAAAAGAAATAAAATCTCCATATATTTAGGAACAGAGTAGCACTGCCACCAACAATGAAAACTTTATAGGGTAGCACTTTATTAACTCTGTCCATTTCAAGCTACTAATAATTAGCTCGGCACAAAATGATCACTCACTATTCAGTAGTGTAGGCAGCATTTCTCCAGAAGGGAATTTGTTATTGGAGACTGTTTTTATAAATGCATAGTTTCCTTAATTCCTATATAATGATCTTTCCTGACTTAGTTATTGTTGTTCTAAGTGGTTAAAATAAACACTCTTGTTCATGTACTTTCAAATGAAAACATGAGTGTTCACGGCTTTATATTACTGAAGTTTTCCCTTATTCCCTCTACCCCCCCACTGTGTTCTTTTTTCAGACTACAGTCTCTGAGTACTTTGATAGTTTATACCTTCTTCTCATAGTGAGGTGTTGTAGTAAAAAAGCTCTTTTGGCAGCTTCCAAAACATGTCACATTGACTGTAACCTTTTCAAAAGAAAATGCTCCAAGGAGCTTTGATTGTGTAAACAGTGTGTTCTGTCCTGAAAACAGGGACATTGTAAAAGGAGAAATAGAATAAAGAAAAATAAGTTTTTTCTACCCTCAATATCATAGTTAAAGGTGGCTCTGGGCTGTGCACAGCTACTACTAAGATAACTTAGTACATTCTGGATTTTTATTGCTTTTATTATTATGAGTGGATGTGTCAGTCCTGAAATGAATGAATTCACTTGGAGAAAGGATCTTCATACAGTATTTACATAGAAATCTTCTCTGGAAATGTCTTAATTTGAAACCCTATGAAAGCGAGCTATTCCATTCAACTATTTGCATATTTGCCCCCAGATCTGGCATGCATTCCTCCATTTGACACTGCATGACTGCATGTGTACTAGTTTGCAGACTGTGATTCTGAGTGCAGCTTTCTGAAGTTTAGATAGAACACCCCTCTCTATTTTTCACAACTGTTTTTGCTAAAACAACATGACAGAGTCAGATCCCATTGGGATGGGTTGGGTGATTGTAAACAGACAATCTAAATATAATTAACCAGAGTTATTATAGATATATGAAGTGTATTTTTCACTGACACTAATTATATATAGTGTGTGTGCATATACGTATATAGAAATGATGCCATGGTTGTGTATTAAGATTGTTGCTCAACTATCAATTTCATATCTCAGAAAAGGCCAACCAAAAAAAAAAAAAAACTCCCCAAAACTATTGTACCTGTTCTAGAATTTTAAATTATGTAACTTCATAACTTCACTGACGTAAAAGATTTGTATTGATTCTCATGATTCTGCATCTGATTCATAACTGAAGAGAGGGTTTTGATGTGCTGGACTATTCTCTCTAGCCCTTCCAAGAAACTTCAATTTACAAAGAGAAAAAAAAGGTGTTTTTCACAAAATTCCTACCCCTTGCACATTCCCAAAAGAGAATAAAATACTGCAAAGACAGATCACATATTTCTAAGATCATTTATTCTCACCAGGGCCGTGAATAAGCTCATGGAGCTTAGAATTTTATTACTTGGGTAAAAAGGTTATACAGCACTCAGTAACACAGGTTTTATGCACTTCCTCAACTGGTATAATTAAACTTGCTGAAATAACAAGCTCCCATGTTTTTCCCTTGCCTAGCATATCCTTAGAGTATTTCAGTGCTATATCCACAACTTCTAAAAAATTATTAAAAATTGCCAGCTTGAGACTAAAATAGAAACCTTGAGCTAAGCTGCTTCCAATCTGTCAGAATGCACAAGGTTTCATCATCTGTAGAGGAACGTTCACATTTCATCCCATGCAAATGATTTCATTTAGGGTCAGCTAGATTAAACCATGATGATATACCTGCAATATAAATGAACCTCCTTCACCTTCAAAGAATAGTTTATCTCCCTGAAAAAAGATTTGCTGGCAATCTCACCAGCAGCCTTCTTGTTTCTGGCTGTGAATATTACTTCTGAATATTCAAATGGTCTCTATTAACTTTAGGGCCACACAGTAACTGGCTAGAAAGTCATGTCCTCTCTGAGAAGGGAAGCTGATTTTACTTCATCTGTCACTTAGAAAGGCTGGTGAGATATGACTGCATCACATCATTGCCCTCTGCGTTTTCAGAGAAATTCTAGATGACAATGTGTCATATAGGAAGAAAGGTAACCGGATCGCCCCATAAACAAAATGCTTAATTTTGCTGCTACGCTCTTCTGTTACACAAAGTGGATAGCATATTAAAGTCTTTAGACTTTCCTTCCTCCAGGTTGGTCTCATGCAGATCTTCCAAAGAACATATATAGTTAACAGGCTATAGGTGAAGCAATTGGAAAAAAAATCTCCAAACTGTTGCAATCTCTTTGTCTGGAAATAAAATGTACCACATAGCATTTCTTAATGACAGTTTTCTTTTTCATTCTCCTCGCCTCTCCTCGCCTCGCCTGTTCCTTTTTTTTAGTATGTCTAGCTGAACTTAAAAAATTCTTCCAGAATGCCTTAGGCTTGAAACTGGGCTGTTCTTTCTACTTTTATTTATGCTGGGAATACCTGAGATACTGCCCTTCTAATCATATAGTACTTTTAGTCTTCTAGTTTATGAAGGTAAAAATGTAGAGAAGAAAAATCATGCCTGAAAAAATATTTTTGAAAGACTGAGACATTTATTTCTTTCAAAATATAATTTTCCATTTCCAATAATTACTGCCCAGAACTGTTAAAATATGAACAGAGAACTGAAAGACAGAACTTTTTTCTTCTTTTCTTCTTCTGTCTTATTTCTGCCCTGTCTGCTTGCTTTTCGTCCTTCCTCCCCACCTTCTTCCCTTCCTTCTCCATTTCCTCTTACTCTCTTCCCTCACTCCTTTTCTTCTTCCCTCCTTCCCTTTCTACATTTCTTCATTTCTCCCTTTCTCCTTCCTTCCTTCCTCCATCCATCTCTCCCTCCCGCCTCTCTTTCATGCTCTTTATTTCTCTTTCTCTCTTCCTCTTTTCGTTTTTCTTTCTCTCCTTCCTTCTTTCTCTCCCACTTTCTCTTTCTCCTGCCTTATTCCTCTGAACTTGCTTGTGCCTTTTCTGTGTTTTTCTTTTTTCTCTCCCAGTATGTGTTAAAACTCTTTTGAATATATATCATTCTTTCTTTTAACCTTTTTTTCTCCTTTAATAAGAGTTGTCCCAGATCTGCAGAACCTCTTGAGTGACTTTAATTGTACAAAAACTCAGTGAAAGTCAATGCAAAATGTACTGAAAAACTTTTCAAAATATCTTTAGAAAGTAACTCATTTATCCTCAAAGTTTTAACCCTTGGTTTTAAGCAGGTCCGCATTTACACATTGGAATAGCTGAATAAGGAAAAGAGGATAAAAACAAGCCAACAAACAAAAAAAGATCAATGGAGATGCTCTAGTCATGTCTGATTCAATTGTTTCTCCACCAGGATATGCCACCAGGTTATTGCAGCAGTGGTAAGATATCAACTGTATTTCAGCTACTGTCTTACTTCTTTTCTTATACTTGCTCGTACTGCAAGAAAAAGAAAATTAGGAATATCCCACAGTAACAATAGAGGTTAGGTTTGGCTAGGTCCTTCAGAAGTCTTAATCCAATATATTGACAGATGCAACCCCAACTTGAATTTGGGGTTGAATTTACAGCAGATCATCTCAAAATCTGCACTTGGATTGGATTTCATCTTAGACCTTAGAGCTCCCTTCACAGTTTACAATCCTTGAAACCACTAGACTAAACTGCGCTCCTTATTAATACATTCTTAGCCTGTAGCCTAATCTTCTGTTTCTATAATTTATGCACGAGGTCAGTTACCACTTTAGCTTGCTTCCAGTGTGTTCATTTTCCAATCATTTCCTTAGTTGCTTTCATTACTCACACCCATTCACTGTTTACCAAACATGACTTACAGTTTCTACCAGTTCTTTACCTTTATAGTCAAAATTTTATCACTGAATCACAGCTGAACCCAGGGGAGGAAGTTGTTATGTGCTACTGAAATAGATACCAGCTATGCATTTTCAAAGAACAATGCTACTCAAATGAAAGTTCTGCGCAGCGAAGTAATAACTAATGAAAAAGAAAACTCTCATCCAGGAAAAGTCTTTACAATTCAGAAGGGATCTGAACTATTGTACATAGTTAACCTACGCGGAGCACAGCACTAGCAGTATGTTTTGTTAATCAACATGCTGTGGTGGCTTTTAGAAAGAAGGAACTATTATTGTTGCCAGCAAAGATTTTCACTCCTTTAGGTATATTCTGAATAGTTTCAGTGACCTTAAGATGCATTCACCTGAATAAGATGTGCACATGCATAAAACATGATTTCATTTTCTTTATATTGCTTAAAGGATTTCCCAGTGGCCAGGTAAATGGGTGCACATATTCTGAAAAGCATATACCGAAAGTGACCAATAATAACACCTACCTCCCTTGTCTCTGTTAACTGAGCTCTCTAAGCACTTTTCCTATATTAATTAGTTAAGATTCATACACAGTCCATGAGATGAAGCAGTATTATTAGCTCTGTTTTACATCAAGGATCAGACACATGAGGAAAGTCACTTTTCTGATGACAAACATTGCATTAAAACAAGGAATTCCCTCAACTGACCACTTCATTTCCTTTCCATTTTGACTTTAAAATAAACAATCAAACCAGTCTAGACTTTTTCTAGGTTCTGTGTTCACATCTTCAGATAGAAGAAAAAAAATATAGCAGCCAGCTTCATAATCCTGACGTTAGAAGTGACCTGTTGGAAAAGAAAGGGCAAGGAAAGAATGAGCGTGGAGCTTTGACCATGATCTGCAACACGGAAGCAGCTCACACCTACCTAGTTAAATAGGGGAAGAGAAGAAATCAGTCCACATCTTCTTTATACATTGTAAATTCATTCTGTCTGGAATAGACTTCAAGAGGTTGGAAAAGAGCTGTTTACAGGAATTTGCTGTTATTCAATATTCTTTTCTTTCCAAAGCAGGAAGACCAAGAAATACACAAAGAATTTGAAACCTTTTGAATTTTCAGAATGTAATAAACTGTTTTAATATTTTTGGCAAATGCTAGAACCGTACATACATACATGTATACATATGTATATACAAATCTATATATTTAAATTCCACCTATTTCAAGACCCATCATACATTCAGAAAAGGCTATGCCCATACCTCAGGAGCTTTTATCGTTAAATTACCAATGCAAAGGTTTCATGATGAAAGTATCACTGACGAAAGCTGCTGTACAATGTCTAATTTGCCACTCTGATGCTGAGGTTCGACATTCTTATGAGGAACTTTCCAGTGCACTGAAGAGTGTCAGAAATTGAAAGAACACTGAAACATGACTTGATTCTTAAGTCATTTAAGAGTTTTTAAAAATGCCTTCCAAAACTCTGTCAAAGATCCTTTAAAAGATCTATTTGGAAAAGTAAATCCAAAAATATTCTGTAACTCTGACATACTATTCATCTGTCTACTACCCTGGAAATTCCCTCTAGCACCTTAAATATATAAATACACGTATAAATATATATTTACATTTTTTCCTTATTGCATTTGAACCATAAGAACAAGCAACTTTTAAAACATTTTTTGTCTATCTTTGTCTTTCCTTAATTTTTTTTCCTGAGTCCCCTAGAACTTTTTCTTAGACTTCAGTAGTTTTATTCAGGAAATATGTGATTAAGAGTTTCTGGGGTTCTCCTGTCCCCTAATTTCTATGCTTCCTTCCCTCTCCAACCCTGTCTGCAGCTAATCTATAATAAAGGTTAATTTTGAAAAGCCAGCTCCATAATATTTATACAATGAAGTCAAACACTGAATGAAACACACTTGTAAAAACAACAGTGGCCTTTTCCTTGTGCAATATAGGATGTGGTCAATCATTTGGCAATTCAGTTTTGGCACATCATGAACTATTTATTTGTTAAGTCCAGTTCTTGAGACTGCAAAAGCTCTGTGAGGTTTTTCTTTTCTTTTCTTTTCCTTTCCTTTCTTTTTTTTTTTATTCCTTCCCACTCCCTTCACTGGAAACTATTAAATTTACAAAGTCTGATGTTTATTTCACATTGAAACACGTACTATCGTATTGATAAATATTTAATGGTGCTGTAGTTCAGTGGATATAGCCTCATATGTTTCTTTTAAAAGGTGTTTTATTACCTGGTGACTGCATTGTGGTCAATTAAGCAAGAAAAAAACAAAACTAAAACAAAAACATTCCACTAAAAGATGACACAGGGTTCAGTTTCAGCTTAAAGAGGGTGTGGAGGAAACAAGTAACCATGTATTTTTCTGAGGCTCTCAGGCTCCACACTGCACAGGCAGTTCCATTTGGGATAAACATCAAGTGCATTACAAAGACGATAAAAGCACTTGAGCTAAGAAAGGACAAGAGCTAGAAAAGACAAAATACTATGAAGAAGCTTTCAGGAACAGCCTACAAATTTTTTGAGGAAAATTCACTTTTCCTTTCTTAAGCCATGTGCCTTCTGTGATAGTTTTGCAGCAACATGCAATTTACAGAGTCAGACTATAAGAAGCTCATGCAAAGTGATTTCAAGACTTTCTGGACAAATATTAGAAATTTTAGATCTGAGATCTAATGTTAATTATTTAAGCAGATATGTGCATTTTTAACATATATTTAATCTTATGTTGTGCTTGAAACTATTTGAAATAGGGAGAATTGGCCCTGTTAAGACAGACCAAAATAACAAAAGAAGAAAATACACAAATATTCAAAGTAAAAATATCTTTTTGTTTACTTTTTATTCCTTTTTTTTTTCATTCTCCGCCTCTATTAACTATCTAAACATACTTGGAAAACTGAATTTCATCTCATCTAATTTTAAATGTTATCTTTAAAATGTCTTAGAAAATTTAAAATGTCTGAGAAAAGTATAATTTCTGGCAAGGAGGTTAAAGATTTCTTTTTTTCAGACGGTTACCTGTTCTTAAGTTCAGATGAAAGTCATTACAATGTGTAATGTCCTCAGCCTGAAAATTGGATCATATTTCTTAAGAAAGCTTGTATGGATTAGCAATCCTACACAATCCTACACAAATTTTATAAGGAATTAAAACAAAAAAATTGTAATGCAAAAATGACCTCTAGAAAAATATCTCTAGAAAACATGATGACAAAGATTTGTTCATTATATCCTGTAGGCAATGTTGCCTTCTTATTTATGGCTAGCACTCAGCAGCTATTAGGCTAACACTTCTACTCAACAAATTTAGTTATAAAATAAAACTTTTAAGTCTAATTGACTTAGATTAGACTTTAAGTCTAAGTTTTTGAGGGTATTTTTTCTGCCTCCGTGGATTTGTTAGGCAAGGACTATGCAGAGCTTTGCTTGAAAAGTGCTTTACATAAGAATAAAAAGATCATCAGGTCAAACAACCCGATGGGAAACACTAAGGTTAAAAAAAAAAAAAGGCTAAATAAGAACCAAAAAGGACCCTTAAAATCAGAGTACCAAAATGATTGAAAAATAACCAACTTCTGATGAAGCTTCTGAACTGTCTACTCTTTTATTTCATTTCTTATAGGGGGCTTTTTAACAAGATAAGTTAATGAAAATATAGGTTAAAGTTTTTTATAATCCAATCAGGGACCACAGATAAATATCACAGATATTTATCTCTAATCAGGGATAATAAATATCTCAAAGTCTGCAAACATTCAGGTAGGCATCTCCACAAAACAAGTAAGCTGTCTATCAGTCCAATGTCTCTGAATCTTATGTCTTTATAGATTTAAGTTAGATACTAATTTGGATGTAGAATGCTGTAGATAATTTTGGAATATACTGAACTACAAATAAAGTTTTTTAAATTACACTTTTGCTGGGCACTACAAATATCATCCAGAAAAATAACCTCTAAATAAATAAATAAATTGATTTCCTTATGACCATGTTTATACATTAGCCAAATCCTCAGATCACCATCACAGACAGTGATCTGGATTTTTCTCCCAGCATTAGTCTAGTACAAATGTGAACCTGGCAACCAAATGGAGACATCTGTAGCAAGGAATAGTGTATTTTTTTCCTCATTGAAAAAGAAAAGGTGATAAATACCTTACCTTTTCATTCAGCTTGTAATTCAGGGATTTTATGTCTTATTTTTAGATTTTTTTTAATAGAAATCTGTTTTATCTTGATATCACTACTAATAGGAACTAGTCAATCCAGCTTTATATCATAAAGACCTTTCTAAACAGATGTGAATATTTCTTTGTCTCTCTTTTACTTTCACTCCAAGAGACAATAAGGATCCCTTGTGCATGTTCAAAGCTATAGAGAAGAAGCCCAAACAATGATATTAAATGTCAGTGAAGAGCTCAAAGTGTACTGAAGAGCTGAAGCTGAAGAAAAAAAAAATCATTTTTTAATATTTTGCTATTGGAAATCAACATCTCAAGGACAGATAATTGTTTAGAAATTGTTCCGTGCATTTCATCGCCTATATGAAAAACAGTACAAATTGCAAAGCTACAAATTGCAATGCAGGTGAGAAATGAGCATTTTGTTCCTAAGATATGTTGATTTTATCACAGAAACAGTGCCTTCTCATTTTCTATTCAAAAGAAATCATGGCTTTCAGTAACCTTTGCTATGGCCATTAATTTATTACTGGTTGCATTAAACATCTTCAGTGGTAGATCCTTTAAAATGTAATTGATAAGGAAAGAAAAGGAAAGAATATCCACAGTGGTGGTGACTGGAATTTTAGCAAGAACTAGCGGTGTTGGTATTATCTAAATTCTGTGTTTCAAGTGAATAAGTTGAATAGACTTTTTGCAATGTAATAAAAGCAGAGGTACAAGTTGATACAGCTGAGATATAGAGGAGTTCTAAAAATGGTATGAAGGAGAGGACAGTGCTGAGACCTAGACATATTTTGTTTGCAGTATATTGATACGGTCAGGAGAATTTAGCACAACATGACATGAATTTAGCAGCATATTCCACTCCTATCTAACCACACAATATTAGTTACAATATATTCAAGCACTGTTTTTTATTTGTTTGTTTTTTTCTGTGTCCTTCTTAACTCTCTAATTACACAGAAACTTTAATATGTGAATTTATATCTTGCTTTGGACTAGATGTGTACATTGCCTTTGCTCAGCCTAGTTACCTCCTCCCATCCTCCCGCAGCCATCCTCGGTACAACATGCAGCTGCTATTTTCCTTTCTCCCCCTTGGCCTCATCTCTTGGTGAGTAAATCATCTTTAAAGCTCTACATTGAATTCATCTCTCAAAAGTCATCATAGCTGTTTGGCAAAACCAGAGCTTGAACTTTTAAGCTTTTTCCACAGGCTGGCCCTTGCATGCAGCCTTATCGAGTTACCCTGGCAGATTTTTTTTAATCTTTGTTTCACTACTCTGTCATTTTCATAAACTAAAAGCTTTAGACTAAGCAATAAATAAATCTCAAGGAAAATCACTGACAATAATACAGTTTACCTGGTCATATTCTTACCAGAACTATTCCTAGAATATCCAAGCATTTAGTGGGTGGGGTAAGTCCTGCAAAACACTTTTGCCTTTTACCAAAGTAGACTTGAAATAAAATGATTGGCAGAGAGCTGAGAACATCTGATTTAAAGTCATGTTCTAATGAAACTAAAGCAGGCTTTCTCCAGTTCTTGTAGCCCAAGTCCAAACCAGAGCATGTAGATGCTGTGTATAAATATGGAAAAAAAAAGAAAGAGGAGGAATAGGTGGGAGAAATAGCCAGAGGGAGCAATCTTTTCCAAAGTAAAGTTTGGACTTGATCATGTTTTAGTTACAATTAGAAGAAATCTCTCATTGTCACTTTTAATAGAGAGCATCAGTCAGCTCTGGGCTGAAGCAATAGAGAGGATTTCATGTTTAGTCTTTGCAACACTATTTTTCAAGGAAAATAAATATTTAAAAAAAAACAGATTCAGAACAAGCGTTACTTTTCAAATTGTTACCAAAGACACATTAATTTAGAAGTTTTCAAGTCTCACTTTGAAACTGATTTCTTTTCTTCCATTGAAATTAGAAGTGGGGCTATTTTTATTTCCCCTGCAGAGAATGATTTTGATCATGCTCTGAGCATCAGTCTTAAATTTGTTGTACCTGTTTGTGCTCAGTGTTTGTTTCACTCACCATCTGATACCAAGCAGATGGGCAGTCATACCTGCTGGCAGTATATGTAGTGGTGAATAATTTCTAGCTATACGACGTTTTTCCGCGTGTTAAGTGTCAAAGAAGCACAGTAACATATCTAAAATAGACTGTTCACACTTCATTTCTGTGTAATCTAGCTTCATCTAGCTTTGTCGATCCACTGTAGAGAATCTTAACTTCTGTGAATAACTTACAGGAAAAAACAAGCTTGGCTCATTGCAGTGCTAAATACAGATGATCCTTGCATGTTGTACTCCTAAGATTTGTGGTGCATGGTTTACTATGCATTACTAGGATCATCATGATGAGGATTACTACCAACCTGTGGACTCCCAGGGCTCTCCTAGTGTCCTGTACAAGAGCACCTGGAAAGTAGAGCTCTTCAGATCCCTCACTGCATGCCAGATGCTCTCATCACTACATCTTTTTTATTAGGGGAGGGTAGGAGGAGGATGAATGAAAAATATGTCCATTCCTTAAGGTAGCTGAATTACTCTGAAATAGGCCATGTAGCTGCCTATGTCTTCCTGATCTTGCTAGAAAGTGTGTGTGGGCAGGAAGAGACAAGACTGGAATTTTTCTGCAACATGTTCTCTGGAGGCTCACAAATCTGGTCATTTAAAATTGATTTATTTGGTCTTACTGGTCTTCTATTCTGCAGTTCAAATTTGTCTTTGCTCCTTTCATATTATTCTTGACCCCTTTGTGAAACACCCAGACTAATACAGATAGTTCTCTTTAACATTTCAAGTAAGCCTTTCTTACCATTTAACAATGTTGTTTTTTTCTTTTTCTTTCTTTTTTTTTTTTTTCTTTTTTTGGTCTTGTTTATTTTCCTAGAAGTTTTTCTCAGAGCCCTTCCCTTTCAGCTATTGATTTATAATTTCTCCAGAGACATCAATAATGGGAGAAGAAAATACTGCATTACTTTGAAGAAGAAGAATATTTTACCATTTATCACATTCCACTGAGGATCCTAAGGCACTTTCCTAACAAATGATCTACGATTTATGGTTCTGCTATGTGGTCAAGCAACACTACTCTCCCTTTAGATGAAACAGAGAGAGAGAGAATGGCATAACCATGGTCATGCAGCAAGCCGGAGAGAGCATTTTGCATAATAAATAGCAAAGCATCCAGATGTTTGATCAGAAGCTAAACAGGAGATCACAGTCTTTATATTTAAACTGCCATATCACCATCACAAAACATTAAGACTAAAAAAAAATTAAGACTAGGAAACAGAGCTCTGAACAAAGCAGTAGAAAATCTTACCCTGCCATAGGCATAGAAACAAAGGACCCGGGAGTAAATGTTCAGGTTATTTTCTGCTCATTGTGGTTTTTGATCTGTGTTTTCTCAAAGCTGGTATGGAAAGCAATGCATAATTGTTGGTCAAATGCAGTGCATAAGTTACATCTACAAATTGTTTGTGCATGTGGAAATATCATATTTGCAAATGTGATTTTATCGTGACAATAACGGTTTGGCCCTTGTCCATCAGGATCAGCAGAGGCAATGTTGCTGGTATGTGTCATCACAGTAGCTGCTACCTCAGACTTCTTATTTATTCTGCCCCACCCCCTGCCCATATGGACAGCAAACCAGCAAACCCTATCTTAAAAAGCATAGGTTAAACAAATTAACTGAAAATTTTACAATAGCTATGACTGCTCATTTATATTAAGCCCATTGGTTAAAATTTACTGTCTTTGCCAGACTTTCCAAGCTCACTGTGGAGATCCTTCAGCACGCACTTGGTTTCTCTGGGTGGCCCTATCTCTGCTAAAATACAAGAAGGGATGGAAAATTGTGCTGTTAAAGGACAAAAGTCCAACAGCAAGCAAGAAAAAAATAATTATGAAAATGTGTGAAGAAATTGAACAATATTCACAGACGTGAAGTATTTTAAATATATGCAGCCCACTACTTTCCTGGCCAGAAGAAGACATTCTCCTGTCCTCTGACAGTGCAAGCTAATGCTTGTACTTGATTTAGGAGCAAGACTCGCTATTCGCTATAGGAAGGCACCAGATGCCAAAGGACTCCCACTCTATATATTTTACTTCTGGCTCAGAAGTGCATTTTAGTAGTCCATAAATTAATTTTATAGGAGATCTTCAAATGCAATCACTTGGAGAAGGGGAGAAAATTTTGAGCTAGATCACAGAGCTAAGATCACATAGTTCTCTCCTGTTTTACAGAACATTGCTGCCATAGCTAGGGTCTAAAGAGTGGAAAAGATATATATGTTATACCAATTTTAATAGTACAGTTACATTTCAGGAAAAAAAAAAAGTATCAGTCACTAGAAATACAAATATAAACAGATTGAAAGAATTATCTTATTCTGAGTTTGGGGGTTTGTAAATCTCTGTGTATCTTCCAGCCTTTCTCTAAGATAACAAAGATAATGAAATTAGCAGATTCTTCAACATCTGAGTTTTAATTTTAAAATATTATAGTGTTTTCTGGTTGTGTTTTTTAAATATTTTTGTTTCCTTGGAGCATTTTCTAAACAGATTTTTAATTTTGTTACTTTTAGGACACCTATTTACAATTTTTTTCTTCACAGCAGTTGGTCTTGAAAAGGGACCACATTCAAAATGAAAGATTTCACTATTGTGAAATGAAACAGGCCGAGAAACTGAGCATTTAAGAAAAAAAAAGTGACTCATTTTCACAGTGTCAACACTTAAGTAACTTGATAAAGATTACATATGAAATTTCTGAGAGTTTTGGATTGTAGTATAGTTTAGGCTATAGTCTAAAGACTATAATTCAGGCAACTCACTCATCCAGGCAACTCTTGGTTATGCAGAAGTTTTGTGTATATGTGGTACCAAATATCAAATAATTTTATGTTAACATATTATGTAATAACATATTATCTAATGCTGTAAGTTTCAAATACTTTGATTATAAGTTTTTGAAAATAATTTTCATCCCATGTCTGGACAGCTAGTAAGGCAGAATCCCAGAGCATTTTCACTACTGCCATGCAATTGCCTAAAATATTCACAATAACTTCAGACACACAGACTGTTGAAGCAGAACCACTGAATCCAAAGTAGGATTTCATTACATTGCCATCTAGTGTCAACATCTGTATTTTCTTTGACTCCAGCTTCCAAGGTATATTTTTGTACTCCGTTCATCTGACTTATGTGAAAATTGTCATTGGTCCTTGCTATCAGAGGAAAACAACCCAGATAATTGAGTAAGAACTGTGGTCTGACTCATTCCAGTTGACTTCCTTTACTAAATTACATTTTGACTACATTTCTGTGGCATGTGTGATATTGGTTCCAGTAGTCCCTCAAACCATTTCTTAGACAGTTTATAAAACAGATAACAAGCAATACAGGAAACAGGCACCAGTGACAAGAGCAAAAATGTGGGTTTTCATGGCTTTGGTTCTCTTCCTGGCCTGATAAACTGCGTACCCTTGGGTAGATCGCTTAAACTTTTTTTTCTCCCAGGTATCCCATTGTGAAATTCAACTCAGATTATCTTCTGAAGGAGTTTCTGGGTTTAATTATTGAATGTCATGGTAAGCAATTTTAAAAAACTGCAAATGAAAGTGCCGATAGATATACTGTCTTTAGCATTATTTGTTTGCTGGTGTGATGTTTTTCCCCTTGTTATTGGTGGACTATAACTGCACACCTCCTTCAGATGCTACCCAAAATAAATTTTTCCCACAGAGGTAGAGGGAGCACAGAACAGATATGTTTTTCAGTCATCAAACTTTGCCCATTGCAATGGCAGGACATTCATTTCTACATTTTCCCAGGTTCTGAGGGCTAAGTTTTTAGTTCTTTTTGCTCCTCTGTCGTGGATTTGGTTTGCCATGGCTGTTGAACAATTGGGCCATAATCCTTTAACCCTGCGACCTCACCTCTGCTAATAATACAGGGGTGACAAGGAAGGATGGAAAATTGTCCTGCTAAGGGACAAAAGTCTAAGAACTAGAAATAAAAATGACAAAAATTCTTTAGCTGATGAAGTTCTAGGACTAAAGAACTTCAAAATGACATAGATTTACCCCTTTTTTAATAAACTATTCATTATTTATTTAGTTATTGAGTATTTAAATCAGCTGGCATACTAGTAGTGCTAGGTGTCATTAGCCTAATATTTGCATCTGTGACAGAATACCTGGCTTGAGCAAGAAATCAAATTTTCTGGTTCTTGAATAGAGAGGATACTGTGAACATGAACATCAAAAAAAATAGAAGATTATAATCTTTGAGGAGATGGGAATAGAATTGTCACTGTCTGCTGAAACAGGATTTAGGAGAGACACAATACAGCTAAATATATTACATGAAAATGAAGAGGTTTTACCATTGTATTGCAACTGGGGAATAGATTGCAACAAAAAGACCACTCTTACGGCAGATTTTCAGGCATCTGTACTACGTCTCGCCTTGTCTGTTGTATTTCTAACTCAGTCTTAAAGAAGAAAGAGGATTGGAGAGAAGCAAGATTTCCTACAACAGTAGCTGTCTTTTCCTGAGAGGTAAGTCTCATGAGTCTTGATTTCTCAAATTAACAAGTACTTTGAACAATGGATCTTAAGTAAAAGCATTGTTTGAGAGAAAAAAAAATTCTAAACTAGCTTGAGAATCACCACCACTTTCAAGTAGAAATATCCATCTATAGTATGACCCTCTTCTCACTCAATGCTTTAGAAGAATCTATATCAAATGAGGTTTCTCAAAGAGTTTGGTAGTTCTTAGAGTGTAGTACAGACATCTAGACAGCACAAACCTCTAAGAGAAAAGTAACATAAGCACACTCAGTCCCTGAAAGATTTGAAAAAGATCTCAGTTCTGTGCTTCAGTGAGCTATTGCCCTATTTTTTTTTTCTATTCTATAGGTGACTGCTGACCCTCTCACCGACTTTCTTCTCAAGGCTTTGTAATTACAAAATTCAAACAAGCTATGATTGACTTGGATACATGATCACTCTAACCTGCTCAGGAATAAGAAGATCCTTAGACATTTTGACCCAGCTACTACCTTTTTTCCTGAGCTTTTTTATTTTTTTGCTTAAGAAGTTATTTCCATTTCCCCACATGCATGTAAAAAATGAATGACGAATACCTGATTTTAATTTTGCTGGTCCTCTAAAATAGAGTTGTATAATTAAATGAGTCCAAATAAGATTAGACTCAATGTTTTTTATGAATAGGAAATTTAGAAGTAGTTCAGATTTAATCATAGAAAATGGTTAAATGCTTAGATCTTTGGGATATGTAAAATAGAACAGCTATTAGGTTTCTCTTCGTTTTAGTAGAAAGGCATTTGTATAAAAAATATACATAATCTTCCCAAGGTAAAAGGACTTATTCAATCCTTAGGGGCAAGATTTAAAGCCAACATTTGCCTCTCTGATTCTCTGCTGGCTCTGTTCCTTTCTGGCAATATAGCTCCTCTTGAGCATTGCTGCCAGTGTGACTACTCAGTATTGTTTGATTTGAGTTTCATTAATTTCTGGCTGGAGTTTTTGAGTAGATATCCAGAATTCCTGGAAGGCTTGGAGACCAACAGCAATAGCAAGCATCACCTGATATGTGATAATGCCAGCTCCAAATTCCCATCACAAGCAGATAGTTCCTACAAATATTAATGAGTGTTATAAAACCCTGAAAAACAGCAATTGCTGGAAACTGCCTCTTTTTCAACTAGAAAAGCAAAATCAGATTTTTGTAACTGAAACTCAATATTGAACCAGAAATTAAACAATCTAGATTCATAGAGAACTGCCTAGCCTCTTTTGTTTTATTTTTAATAGGGTGTTTGAGAATGAGAAATCCTCCTGAGCACACCACTGAATTGTAAATTCTACTGTATTTTTCTGATCACAGCTTTCCTTTCCTCCCTGTCATGGCATGACCTTGAGGAATTATGGTCATTTAATCATCATTTCCCTGTACAGCCTTGAAGCAGTGATACCCAAATTCCTTTTCACAAGTGACAGATGAATTCACTTACTCCATTGCTTCTATGAAGTGGTGCTTTACAAATAAGCTAAAGTTTATCCTTCCCAATAAGGCAGTGTTTATCTGCCCAGTGACCTTCTAGGTTTGTTGTTGGTTTCTTTTTTTTTTCTTTTTCCTTTTTTTTTTTTGTCAGTGTGTAACAAATAGTTCAACACCACTACAGTCTTGAAGCTCCTTAGAGAATAACAGAAGATTAAACTTGGAGCTGAGCTATAATTTGCAGAAAACATTTGCTTCTGGAATGTTTAAAAAGTGGACAAACTGCCTCCAAATAAACTGTACAATTTTGGAAGCTACTTACCTATCTGGCCAGTAGCAAAATGACATATTTCCAATAAATGTTTCTGCCATATTATGCCTTTAACTATGCTGGGAACTGGTGTAAAACTAGATACCATGCAAATTTTTGTTCTTCTGTACTATCTCCCCTGTGATTTTTTCCCCAAAACTTTTTCATTGCTTAGTTTAATCTATTTGCAAAATAAATTAGAGAAACACTGCTATTATGGTATACTGTGCAGTGACAAACTTTAAGTTAAGCTGGAAGCCTATATTCATTACATGCATCATAAAGCATGTTTTTGGTCACTGCAGAAAGGTCTACTTGGTAGATCTAAGAGGATTTTGCAGGTGTTATTGCACTTAAAGAATACTTAGACCTCCCTTCATACCATGGGTCCTGTGTGAAGCTTGATCATCTCCACCTACTGCTTCTTGCCTTTGAAGATATAATACTCAACAGCAGCTCTGGCATTACCTGACCCAGAGACAAATAAGGGTAACCAGAGTTTATGTACTTGCTGGGTTTGGATGACCTACATGGCAGCAGATATTTGTAAATCTGAATCTCAGGAGTATCCATTATTTTAGAGTCATTATGTGATCCCCAAACTCTCCTAAAAATAAACATAGGCAGTATTCAAATGGGTAAGGCAAGAGGAAAGGAGGGTATTTATTTACATATTTATGCTGCAAAATCCATCCTCTCGTCTCATATAGAAAAAAATCATAATATAAGTTGCAAAACTAAGTCCCAGAATAGGCTGAAATGTTCCTTGAAAATTAAAGAAGGCGATGACTGAGCTTGCAGAACGCAGGATTTTAATCAATGGGTTTTAGGGGAAATGTCATATTTAACAAATATAAGTTAAAAAGTGGTTTGGTGGAGCATAGTGTAAAGTTCAGTTTGAATAGTTGAATGGAAATGGTTTTTGCAAGGAAATGTTTTATTATAAACTCCACAATTGTAAAAAAGGAATAAAGTCATTCTTCAAGTGGGATTTTTGGGTGGGGAAAGAAATGTCTTACTTTTTGGTTTATGATTTTTACCACTCTTGGGAAAACAAAAATGTTTTGTGAGCACAGAAAGAAAGACCAAACAGCCCAGTCACTTGTTTGAAAGTGAGGATTTTTGTTTTCTTTTGACTTCTTTCAATCCTAGAGATTTGTTTTATGCTACATCTGAAAATGATTGTTGAGAAAAAAAATGGAGCACTTGACATTAATTCTACCACTGATACTTGGGGAAGAAGCGGGGATTTACAAGTATAATTCCCCATTAAAACTAATGAGAGCTAGATGTATAAATTCTAAGCTCTTCGAAAGAGAAGAACAGACCTTTTTGTTTGTGTTTCAGTAGAAATTTTACAGAGAGCATGCACACATGCACTGACAATAATTCCAGTTCAATACTGTGTATTCACCAATGTAAAGATACTGTTTCTTTCATGTGGGCATAGGTAACACTGTAAAGAAAACATGAACACGATTGCAAATTAAGACACTCAGGGTTAGAGAAGTTGAGATCAGACCCCACTGTCACAAAATGTGGTCAATCTCATTTCATATAATTGCACTGTGCCTCAGTTTTTACCAATAGACATAATAATGTTTCCTTTAACTCACACTTCATTTGTCTTGACATTTTAGATTGTCAGCTCTTTGGGATTTGGATATGTGAAAACCAATACATTTCCAAGCAAATATAAAATAATCTAAATTAGCTATAATGCATCTGTATCATTTGGGAATTTCAAACAAACTGTTGAATTAAATTTGAGACTATGTTGATTGCTGTATATACTGAGATATGTGCTTTTTTTTTTTTTTAAATCTGTATTTTTGGATTTAATTCCTTCCAGAATTGCTAATTTACCTCTACAGTGTTTGCCTTGCCAACCTGAACTTGTAGCTCATCAAGGCTCTTACATAGTCTCCAGAAGTGACATATATTTGAGGATTTTATAAAACAGTTGTCTACCTGAGTTTCACAGGAAAGGAAAGGATTTGGAAAAGATCTGGGGAGGTCTCTATTTCAATCCCTTGCTGAAAACTAGGCCAGGCTGCACAGGGCTTATCCAGTTGGGTTTTGAAATCCTCCAAGGATGCCGACTGCACAACGCCTTTCTGAGCAGCCAGACTGACTGTCCTGATGGAGAGTAAGTTCTTATATCTAATCTGAACCTCTGTTGTTTCAACTTGTGTTTGAACTTCTTTTTTCAGCTTATGCTCTTGTCCTCCTATCTTGCACTGCTGTGAGAAACCTGGTCTTTTCTGCAGTCTTCTCATCACTACTGGGGCTGCCCTTAGCTCCTCCCAAGCCACTACTATTTGCAGCTGAACAAGCCTTGTTCCTTCAGCCTCTGGTCACAGAGCAAGTGCTCCATTTCCAGACCACCTTGGTGGATAGGTACATGGATCAATAATAGAGGTAATATTACTTTTTGTTGATGATTGTCTTTGTTTCTCTTTGCTCTGGAAAAACAAACAAACAAACAACAACAAAAAAAACCCAGAAACCAAGTAGTGAAAGGTTTGATTTTTGCTCACATATTTTACCATATTTTACATGAAATCCAGACAGGGACTTGGATACAAGTTAATTCTTGGTCTCAATATAATGAGCTTTGGTAAGCCCTCGTTTTCAGGGGTAGCTGATGTTTTGTGAATTGAATCAGTATAGCTGAGAAGAGATACCTTCTACTCTGTCATGGAGTGTTCCCTTCAGTTTTCTCTTCTATTGTTTTCTTTAATGAAAATTAAGAGTAAATCATAATGAAAGCTGAGATTTATTCTCTGTGTATAGCAATGATAACTTTTAAATACCTCATGTGTAATAGGACTTTCACTTCATACAGATCAAATCCGTATCACATATTATATACATCACTGAGAGTTCTTTCCCAGTGGAATTTCTGTACAGTTAAGACTGAGAGCAAGAATTAGAAAAGAGAATGTTGTTTTACTCAAGGTTTGTTTAATATCACTCAATACAACATGAAACAAACAGTAAAGATATAAAAGTATGCATGGAAGCATTGACACAGCATATGGGAAAAATGAAACAATAAAAAAGTCTGAGCGCCTGTCACAACTGCCTTCTAGATTTTTCTAAGTCAATACTGGAAACTTTGAAAACATCTGTTTTGTAAGGGAGGTGATAATTTTAAATCCCTTTGACAGAACTTGAGCCTTTAATTTATTTTTGAGAACTGTAGAAGGAAAAAATCAAAAGAAAGATTCTACCACATTCTTAGCTTCCAGAATAAAGTACCAGCCTGATGGGATTCAGAAAGTCATGGCAGAGAGCTGAAAAATAATCTCAGTGATATAAAAGCACCTATAACATTTGATGAGAGAAAAAATAATGGACTAAAATAAAACTGCAGAAGCTTTTGGGGAAAAAAAAGTCTCATATTTATATAAAACATTTTTAGGTAGGACACAATTTGCATTATGGTCTAGTTGTAAACACTGGTGAAGTCCATAACCATGCTGCAATGAAATCTCATTGACTACGGAAGTACTTCTTAAAACCAATTTAAATGAGTAACCATTTAAACATGGCTTACTTCGAAATGTGTTAAAACCATTTGGAACACACAGAAGCTAACAATAGTAATAATAAAAATGAAAAGTGTTAAGGGTTTTAGTGAAATTTTGAATGTCAAGAGACTACATGTATATTTGATATGGGAAAGTTTCTGCAAAGTTAGAATTCACATTAGCTAATACTTACTCCAAGGTGGTCATTATAACAATTATGTAGCTATAGATATGATGCTATATTGACCTGCTGGACAGAGAATGATATATGGAAACTTACGCATTCACAAGCCGAAAAGACTATTTGGTAAGAATATGACTTCTATATATGTTTTAGTCCCATCTATCTTAGGGTCAAGATCAACAAAAAAACTGAACAGTCAATGGCAAAAATGGGCCTGAATATGTCAGCATCAGGTTCTGGAGTCCAGAAGTCTGTAATAAAAATCAGCATTTTACTTCAAAACATTCTCTATAGGTTCTTTTGCAACAAACATACCAGAATCAGGTAACATTAAACATTTCTCTACATTTGGTTATGTTAGGTTTGGGGTTTATATATATACACATGATTTATATAGATTTGTTTTAAAAAAAACACGCGTCTCACAATGAAACCGTGAGTTAATCTAACAAGCATTATCATACGATTTTTGCGTGATCCAAATGAGCCTCATTCTTTTCTGAACCGCTCCAAGCTATATCACAGGAAAAGTAAGAAAAAATGCACTGATTTTGACATACATGCCAGAAGAAGTACCCCTAAGGGACTATTGAAATGAACCAGAATATAAATCTAAATTAGTCTTCTTTTTAAAAAAAAGCAAATGCCAACTGAAAATTGTAGAAAAGAAAAAAAAGTGTTAGGTATCAGGATTTCCCTTTTATCTAGGCATCGTTTTATTCCAGTGTACTCTTCCTTGACTAGATGGTCTAATAGAAAAAACTCTATGTTATTTACACCTGTCTACAAGTATTTCCTAGCCTATTATTGAAAGTGATAACACTTTCATCTTTCTCTTTATCAAACTAAGATGAGAGTCTGAATTCAGACTTAAAGTAACAGATATACATAGATCTCTACATTAGTTACTAGATTATCTAGGGTTTTTGGTTTTTACCTCTTTGTCTGTATTATACTAGCATTTGTGGGGTTACTTTCCTTTAGAAATTGATTTAGTATTTTCCTTTTATTTTCTCATCCTCTTGATTCATATATTTTTCTCTTCCCACCACCTCAAACACTAACTTTCACCACTATTTGTAATCTCCTCAGGTCCTAGTTAGTTTATCCCTGGCCTTGAAATTGTTGATTTATTGACTTCAATATTATTTTTCCAAGTAACTTTTCCGTAAGTGCTGGCCATTCACCTGAAAATAAATATCACACCAGGCAGCTCATTGAGAGAACATAATACCACTGACCAACTGAATTACTTGGTTAAATGATGTTGTTTCTGCTCAGAGTCTAATGCATTAACCTCAGAGCTTTCCAATATTTAATAATTAAAAATGTTGAGATTCTCATTGTCATTTTGGTTCTTGCAATGGTTGTTTTATGCAAGATCTTTTCCTTAATGATTTTTCTTCTGTTCTCTAATTATAAAATTCCATGATTCAGTCCTATCATTTTATCTAATAACTATCATGTATCTAAAGCAGCTAGTGTTATTATATAGATTTTGTGTCAACTTTCCTTTAGGGGATTTTATTCATATATTTTAATTTCTACTGATTAATTATGTGTCTGCCCTTCTATATAGTTAGACAGGTTTAATGATTTAGTTCACATTGACTGATCATTTATATTAATATTTTTTTTCTTATTCCACAGAACTCAAAAATGTCAAGCAGTTCAAAGCATCTTTTTAAATACCTTTGTCATACAAGTATCTTTACTACATGGTCTGAAGTTTTAAGTCTCCATGAACTTTATAATCAATTTCAGAAATAAATATAACTAACTTTCTGTAGACAAAAAAGAAAAAAAAAACAAACACCTATCCTTCATTAACAATACTGTCTTGAATCATTCTACTATTCTTTTGCAAAATATTTTTTGACATCCAGTAGATACTGATAGTCAGCTGAGGAATGCGAGCAGCTCAGCTGACTCTATTTGTGTCCAAAACTTTTTTACAAGAATGTGTTTTGAATCATGGGTATGTTTTGAATTCTTCAATTATATGCTGATGAAAATGTTGATCAAAAAAATTAAGATATTCAGCCAAATCAAGTGTCAGTCTATCACAATATTAATTCAGACACAAGCCTGCACACATGTAGTGCTCTGTGCACTAGTGGATTGACTAGAATGACGACTTGATAAGATTACTAATAATTTATTAATTTAAATATTGCTACCTAAAGATGAAGGACTACAGAATTTATAAAAGCTAATCTTATGATTCTCCAAAGGAACTCTATGGAATGGGGTGTATTCATTTTGTGTATTTTCCCAGGTACAAGATCTTGTGAGATGGTATAGCCTGCAACAGATACACAGGAGCTGAGAATGTTTTACTTACATTTAGGTGTTAGAAGTCTATTGAAGATTTGCTATCATCATATTATTTTCAGATATATTTTATTATAACATAGGAGATTAAGGACATGGTGATGAAAAGCTGTCTCCATGGTTGTAATATGCCCATTTGGCTATATAAGCTAATAAACTCCGTAGGAGTCTGACTCTACTCATGTAGTGAGGACAAGATGGTCTCCGAAGGTCTCTTCCAACCTCAGTCAGTCTGTGTTAACTGTCACTGCAGTGTTCAGTCATGCACAATACCTACCGTAGATCAGAGAAAGTTAACCCATCTTTGTTGGAGGACATACGGAGATCTTTACAGGCCTCAACTGAGGCCTAGGTCTGTGTAGCCCTCGGGCTGCCCAAAGGTGACCCCTGGTGCCTGCACATGCTCAGTCATGGCACTTAGCATGGCTGAGAAGTCTTGCAGAGCACCAGGTGGTTCATCACACCCATGAAAGAACATTCTGGCAGCCTGAAGGTGGGGGCTAGGCACTCCTCGAAGGTGGGGGCCGGAGCGTGTGACAGGGGAGCGCAGCCAAAAAGAACATCTTGGAAACAGCCCTCACCCAATCATGTATCTCCCTCCTCCCATCATCCCGCCTACCATTCATCATATAAAAGCTTATGTTAGCTGTAATAAAGTTGTTGGTTGACCCTGAACCAGTTTGGTTGTGTGTTTTGTCGGCCGTCCGGGTGTTTAGGCAGTCGGTGCTGCATGTCCGCATATAGGGCGCCATCGGTGCATCTAAAGCCCTGCGGCGCACCCCACAACCTCCTCACCTTGAGTGGGTCCGACCCGACTGGGCCAGCCCGAGAGAGTGCCCCGGCGCGGCGGCGTTCTCCTTCCGGCCCGCGACCGGACATTGCAGAGGATCCAGGATCCCGGAGGGTGAGACAAGCCGGTTCCCCGGGGGGGTCCAAGATCACGCGCGGAGGGTCGGCGCGTCGGCCAGGCCTGAAGACCTGCGGCCTAGTGCCAGCCCTGGCCTGCAACCTTCACGGGCGGACGCCGACAGATCTTTGTTCCTTTTTGGCTTTTTTTTTTCCTTCAGTGTGAAAAAGCTATTCAGAGATGAAGTTTCTACTTCCTTTCCTTGGCATGGACTTTTAAAGTGAGCAATATTAAAATAATCTGTTTCAGAGAAAGAATATATGCACAAGTAGGACAGTAACACAAGATTTTCATCACATGACTGGATAGGGTTCTGCAGAAAAATTGACAAAATAATATTTCCTCAACTGTGTGCATTAGGCCTCAGGGCGCTGGTTGTACAATGAACCAAACTTAACCTCAGGGAGCAAAACTATATTGTACACATATGTAATGCACTAAAAGCAAAACAGCAGAGCAACAGTTCTAATATAGGCTGCAGGGCAACATGCAATGAGAAATGAAATTGCTTTGAGTCTCGAATTTCAGGGAAATCAAATAACTTACTATCATGTGGCTGTGAAAATCTCATCTTTTTCACTGTTTTTCAGTCTATTCCTTGCAAATATTTTATTGAAAATTATTTAAGTTTGTGCTGGAGTAGCCAGAAGCCATTTAGGCTCTAGACACAGATAGAAAACTATTAATAGTTCAGCACATTCCTCTTATAATGTAAAGCAGACAAAAATATGCTGCCATTGGTATGCATTCTTAGCATTTCCCCTCTTTTTTCTGCATCCTTCTGTTTTATGTACTATATGCTTTTATTTGAATGGGAATTTACTCACTGTGAAAGTGAGCTACAGAGAACTAACAGAGGTCACAGAAACAAACCAAAGTTTCTGTCAGTTCTACCTGAAGGAAAATTAACTTTTACACGAGACTGATATTTCATGAATCTTCTTTAGAATGCAGATAATACTCAGGCAACTGGACTTGCAAAATGGTTGTTCAAATTATAATGTGAGACTTCTGTTAGAGCAGTTATTTTGAAATTCCATGATTACAGAGACAATATTTTAAATATGTAGAAAGAAGCTGGAATTTCTTTGGAAGAATGGCATTTCAAATTGTTGGTGTTTACTATTTACATTGTGACCATTTTCTGTCAAATCTAAGTATTATGAGTTGCACACTAAAAGGATGATAACCTAAATATAACATGAAAGGACATGAAAGGCAATAGACAAATACTGAAAGACTACACAGTAACATAGCAAAGAGTCTATGTTTCCTCTCAAGTGCTAGTTTGTTAAATCCGATTCTCTTCCTAAACTAGTTTCACATGGGTGTGTTTAGCATAAGTCACGAGTGAGTCATAGCAAACTTTAGTGCAACACACAATAAAGATCAGAATCAAATATCTTAATTGCTGTTTGTAGATTTTAAGCTACAAGTTGATGGATTCTTCCTTTTTTTAGTTCGCCTTGTCTTCTGAAAATAACTTCATACCAAACATCTAGCATAATCACTCAAAAAAAAAAAAAAAGAAAAAAAACAAGGAATGCTTCTCTGACATGACCATTTCTGACATTCTGCAAAACAGAACTCCAAAGATCCCATTTTATTTTTATTGGCCTGCATTGTTAATAGACTGCTAGTGGGTTGCTGAATGCCTAGGTTTTCAGAAATACAAGTTAATTCTTTGAAACCTATTTGGAATATGATCACTTGATTCAAACATTATATCCTACGGCTTGTAATGTGAATGGACTAAATTCAACATATTTAGGTAACATATGTAGGTCAGCAGACAGAGCTTCCATTGAAATCAATACTAGAAAAAAAATGCTCCAATTGATATATCCTGTCTGTCTGCATTTGATTTTCCGATGCATGATTACACTGAACTGCTAGCCTCGTTTACTTGTACTGACTGCTACAATAAAATGCTTACTAATTGGCTTACTAATTGTGCATTAGATTTTTAGAAAGAGATAATTGTATACTTTACAATAATTTTGAGTTCCATACATTGTGTAACTATAAAATATGTTCTGCAGAGTTAGAACTTTACATTGTGCATATTCTTTGTTTTTTTGTTTGTTTTAAATTAGTGTCCAAGTCATTACATCTGTGAAAGATAAATTCTTAACAGGAGCTACAGGGCTGAAGAAAAAAGAGAATAAAACTCAATTTTTAAAAATTAAAAATTCCTAAATTTTTTCCTAAATTCCCTAAATTCCTGGTTGGTGGGATCTCACCACAGGCAAAATCAAAAGATTTTTTTAGGAGTTTGAGATCCGAGTCAGACTTGAATGCTGTAAAGTCCAAGGGGTCTCTCTCTTGGAGGAAGGGTTATCGCTACAACTAACACTGCAATAGCTAAATGATGCTTATGTACCTAAGTCTTAGAGTCAGATGCCTTAGCTACCTAAATGAGAACTCATTCTACATTCCATTTTTCTTCCAGAAAGTTAGAAATATCCATTCTGAGGGGACTCTGGAAGGTAAATAGCTTGCCATTTCTCTGGGAGTCTGTAGAATTAATATATAGTAATCAAATAGTGTCATCATTAGTCCTGGGTTTAGTGACAATAGCTGAGAATCAGTGGTTTGTCTCATGTTCAGTGAGACAAATGGGTCAATTCACGAGATTACAGGACCTAGGTGTCATTTTCTCTGCTATATAGAGCCCATTTGGAGCCATAAATTACCTGGTTAACATGGAGTAGTGCCTGCCCCAAGAATTAAACCAAATAAGGAAATGGGGATTGTACAGGGTTTGCTTTTATGTTGTGTATGTATACTTTTATTGTAAATGATATGTAACTTTATTTAGTTCATCTTTTAGGTATCCAAGTCACTCTTTTGATATACCTACTTCAGTTTGATTGAAAGCATTATTTACAATGAGGAAAAACAAATAGGTTTGATTTTTTTGTCCACCATATTTGTTCTCTCTCTATCTTGCAAATTTGCTCCAAAAATAAGAATTCTTTTTTACTTCTATCCTGTTTAAGTTTGATCTTTTTTTTTTTTTCAAGTGACATCTCACTAAATACATCAGTAAATTTGTGAGAGTTATAAGTGAAAATAGAAAGACACTGCGAAAAAAGCCAATAATATGACTAGGAAATTAACTGGTCAATTTCAAATCTGGAAAAAAAAAAGTTTGAGACTTAGCTGGTTCTTATTTTGCTCAAATCACTTTGCTAATCCCTATAAAAATATAAATCATTTGTATTTAAGTACATAGAGTTTTGTATGTCTTATTAATCTGTTCTATCTGGAGATCGTTAAATCATTCCGCAGTAATATTATCCTGGGCTACTTCGTGAGCAATGCGAGTTTACAAGTGGCTGATGATCAAGACTATCTGAAACGTGTCCAGTAACCACAGAAATAAGATCTAATTGAGGCAAATACTGGAGAAATGTGTTAGATCTGCCAGCCTTCCCATTATAACACTAGGTAAAAATTTTCCCCTGGGCACTACTTGTCATAGGAGTTCTCAGGTGTGAGGGAAAGTAAAATATGGTCAAAATTTTTTGAGTCACAAAAATATAAACTAACTAGGACACTTTGTTTGTTTGTTGGCTTGTTTCTGTGAATTGGGGAATAAAAGAGCTTGATTTATTTTAAAAAGTCTTTTTTTTTCTTTTGTTTGTTTTGTTTTGTAGCAAATAGTCCAAAAGAAATGAATTTCTGGTCTTTCTGAGGCCTCTGAGATAAGAAGTTAGATCAGACGTGATGACAAAAAGTCCGATATTTTAGTTCAGACTTACTAAATGTTTGTGGGTATATTCTTTTTGAATGTATAGATAATCTTTCTAATATCCAGGACTCCTTGTTTTGAGAGTAGAAAGATCTCTGAAAGAAGGATGATGTAGTTCACTGTTCTAGTCTAAGGTCAGATATAGGTAACTAAGTCACTGACCTCTCGGTGCTCTGCAGATGGAATCAGTGGGTTGGTTTGGTCTTCTACTCAGGTCTTCAGGTGGAAAGTGGCCATGTCCTCTCTTGCCTCAAAAGTTTGCCAAATACTGCAACGGGTGGAAAACAATCATCACGGTCTGAACAGTACCGCTTAAACAACCTTTAACTGCTGATTTCCAGACAGTCATAAAAGAGGAAGGAGTGACCAGGTGACCAACTTCTCTGTGTTCAATCAAGAGACATATGGATTGCAAGTAATAACCTTTTTCCTTGGGGAACAAAGGAAGAAAAAAATAGAAAAATAAAAAAAAGCCTTGAAAACTTGGCTGCTTTTTGCACTAATGTGGAACTTTGAACAATTGGCTACAAGCCAATTCTGGGAAAGGAACTACTGAAAGAAAGAAAGCTTTTTCATATGGTATTTCTCTGACATGGGTAGGAGTAGAAAATGCTGTAAGTTTTATGAGAAAGACTATTCTGTGGTGATTCATGCCCCAAATGTGAAGGCCTACTTATTGAAGAGAACGTTTTAGATACTTATCCCTATGAAAAGCTGGGAGTTGGATTCTCAGCCACGCTGCTTCTATCCTCCATCCTCTTGCATAAGGGTGTGTGGCCATTGTCAAAGTGGGAAGAGCTCTAGCAATCCTCTTCACCTGCCTCAACAAGATGTTGTGAGTCTGAGCAGCTCGTCTCTAATCCACAGACAAGTCAGCTCTTTAAAATATGGGAGCCTACTTAGGCTGAAAATGAAGATCTGTTACTTCAATCTGAATTATTCACAGCTATCACTATCCAAATTATATGTGGCAGGTATAACAGACATTTAAAGGGAATTAATAATAACACTATTAAATGAATTACTAGGACCTCCTTCAAAATATTTTAGTCTACTCTTTCTAAACATATTTTTGGTTCCCTATGCTCAGACAAACTTAGTTTGGAAATACCAGGGGAAAAAACAGCAAAAATTATAAAAGCAGAATAAAAGAACCTAGCAAAGGCTAGAGAAGAGAACATTTATGTTTATGACTAGAAGTGGGGAGCATCAGAAAAACAGCAGTGCTTTATAAAATCTATTCAAATATAAGAAGAATAGATTATAAAATATCCATGTTTGTGGGAGAAATCAGAAAAATGGTAAGTGTTCTGGCTGTGCAAGTCATTTCTTAGAAATGGGAGCAAGAACGCCAAGTACTGTTAGTTAGAATTCGAAGGCATTACAGTGGTTTCTGAAACAACAGCAAAAAGACTTCTAAGTCCATGGTTATTTGGTGATAAAAACATACTAGAAATTAAAAGAATTCCATGAACTCTTGTCATTTTTTTTCACGTACTAGTAGTGAGAAATGTTCTCCACCGCACATGATAATGAATACCAGAGCTGATAGCAAAAGTGAATTGGCAAAAAATATGGCTAAACTGTCATTCAGTAAAGGATCATATGAGGACGATATGCTAGCAGTAAGCTTTGCAATGCAAGGGTCAGCAGCTTTGGCCTGCTAGAAGCAAAGAAAGAAGTGAATGCTAAAGGCCAGTAAAGAATGGGTGGCCAGTGGCCCTTTCCTTTCTTGGCTCTGCTGCACCGGCTTCAGCAGCTCTGACAACCTCCACCGCAACTGTCTGAAGTTAGCAGCTCTTACATCAAAGAAAATCCCCTAAAATCCAGTCTGCTGGCTGTCAGTTCAGACCACATGCTCTATGAACACACATTTGACACCATTCTTGCTTTCCAGAACAGTTACAAGCCTACAGTTACAATACTTCTAAATAGCATTCAGTGCAGCAAAATAATCTTGATCAGGGATCAAGGTGGCCCTGCGTGTGCAGGGGGGTTGGACTACATGACCTCTAGAGGTCCCTTCCAACCTTAGGCATTCTGTGATTCTATGATTCATAGGATTCTATATCTGCAATAGATAGTTGCAACCAAGGGTGCTTGTAAATATCCAAACTCATTCTTATGTAGAAAAATATCCATTTACATAATGCTAAATATGTTCAGAATAAACTATTGCTTTCATTTTTTCTTGTTCTTTTGCTTTTCTTCTCACCAATTTCTGCTTGCAAAGGAAAATGTAGGGAAAATAAAGAATGACAAAAAAAAGAGTTAAAGGAAAATTACCAAATCAAGAAAGGAATGGTTTTCTAATTCACAACAGGTTGAGATTTATTCCCCAAAATATTTTTGAAAAAAAACTTAATAATATTCTGATAATATTAATAATTTTCATATATTCCTAGGAAATTTTAAATCAAAAAGCAAGTGTATTTTTCTTCTCTTGTTAATAAAACATAAAGGACTATAGAAATGCATAATACTTTTAAACAGGTATGCCAGTCAAGCACTGATCTCCAAGGTAAGTTTGTTATTGTCTTTTAGAAATGCAAATCATCTCCTATATAGCAAATATCCAAATTGTTTTCAAATCCAGTGTGAACAGGAATAAAGAAGTGAAATGAATAAAAGCCACTTACCTGCAAAGAGATATTTTCTAAGCCCTAAGGGCATCTCTTTGCAATTAGAAGACTAGCTGTTTTCTCCTGGTCTTTCTGAATACAAACCCTCATGTACAGACCTCTTGTATTTAATGAATGTGTTTTATAACATGCACAGGACCAAATTCTCCTGTAACTTTTTTCTCTCACCCTTTCATCCCTAACTTCCATTCTTTTGCAGCCAGAGAGGACTGGTTAGTAAAGGCAGAAATCTGGATTTACTTGGTACATCTAAACATGTTGCATTTCTCTGAGACCAGATTTAATGTATTCCCTTGTTGAATATGGAACAAAGCCATGGAAACTGAGAGAGTTACTTCTCCTTAAGCATTAAAGAAGTACTATCTCATTCAAAGCACGAACCTTTAGTTTAGTGGGAGCACTGTTTGCATCACAGCTGCAAGATTCAGCCCTGTGAATCCACGATGCCCTGAGGTAGATCTTAAACCATCTCTCTAGAAAGCTGGTTTGCAAATGTTTTGTCAATTTGTTTAATATATGTCAAAACAATGTTACTGGTTTAGTAATTAAATATTAAACCACACATGTCCTTTCCAATTCATTCCTCTATCTTCAGCTGAATCACCATAACCTTTGAAATCTATCAAACTGAAAATTCCTAAGATTTACCTTTTCACTTTAAATTTATAAAAATGATCTCTTACCCTACATATCTGTAAAATTTCAAATGAGTGCAATTTGTATACTTGAGAAAAAAAAGGTTAAAATTGAGTGAAATGTACCATGGTTTTCAATTGCTTTCAATTACCATTAAACCTTTTTGAGAGCAATTTGCATAATGTTTCATAAACATGTAGGCAGATTAACCTTTTTTAGTTAATTCATTCATTAGCAGTTAAAATTCAAAGCACCTCTTATGAGAAAATAACGTCTTGCTGTTAAATTACATGGAAACAAAGCAATTGGGACATAGTTGCCTAAGTTCTCCCTGTGTCAAAGCACAAAACAGAGGAGAGAATAAAGCTTCTCATGTTAGCAGAGGGTTGATTAAATCATCTGTTCGAGAACAATTAGCAGAATTACAGGAAGATTAGGTGAAGTGTTAATTAGAGATGTGTTAGAAGTGTCCTGCCTGGAGCAGGTAACTTCGAAAATGTGAGAAGGAAAAATGCAAAAGGTCATGAATAGACAGAGGGCTTCAGTCCTCCCTGTCTTAAACCTGTTATAATCCCTTGCATCCTGGCCATGGAAAATGTGGTAGCTTAGCAATATTTTTCTTTCACTTTGTGGTCCGCCGGCATCCCTGTAAGGGGCTGTTTGAGATAGAAAGGAGTGGTTCGCATTCCTTTCCCCCCCCTAGAATTATTTCTGTCTTTCATTTTACTTCTGTCTGAGTAAATTCTTCAAATGTTACCTCACTGCTTATTTGTGAGAGTGAAAAAAAATGTCTGGTTTGCTATATGTAGTACATGTACTATATCTGTAGTATTTTACTAACCATGTTCTTAAAACATTTTCTATAACAAGAGAATTGGACCTTACCTGTGAGCTGAAATGGTATAATCTTCAGATAGACATTTAGGAATTGGTAGGTCTTTCATTCTGGGATAGATTATATAAAACTTTGTGGCATAGACAAGAGCGGCGCCTGGGGGCCCATACTTAACTGAAGAGATTGGCTGGAGTTTGAGTGGGTAGTTTGAGAATTTACTCTAGTTGTGAACATATCTCTATAACTCATCAAGGCACAGAAGGAAGTTTTCCTGTTCATATCTACTCACTCATATGCAGTTATACAACATATCTATTGTATTGTCTTTGCAGTGTATCGTGACAGTATCTTTCCCAAAACATATATACCACTATGTACTATGTATGCTCCCTTCTTTAGTCAGGTATGTAAGTGTGACTGTTTAGAATGAGAGTTCTGTTATGTTATGTAGCTATATTAAAGTTATAATAACTTCACATTTTTAATTTGAGCATATCTAGTTGGAATTTTGACTCTCATATCATTACATAGGTTCACATATGGAAAATATATACTGATTAAGATTTCAAAGTTGAGAGAATTCCATGTACCCTTCTAGTAACTCAAAATAGTCAGATTATACAGGTAGAATGAGAATGTAATAGTCAGTAAATGTATGGATGAAAAGAAGTATTAAATTACATAATAGCAATTATTATTCATGATCCTCTTGCATTACTTTCATGTGCTATTAATGGAATGTGGTTGACTTAAATGATGTAAGTCAGCCACATAAGTTGTAATAATTTCAAACCACTCTCTGACAACAGCTCACAAGAATAAATAGATACTTCATTGAAGTTTATAAAGGATTAAATGTTTAAAGAAGTTTCTTTAGCCTTTAAAAAGAATATCAGTTGTCTAGCTGAATTATCTATTAAAACTTTCCCATCTCCTATCAAATAAATTAGACAAAAACAAAATTAGGAGAATGAAACAGGGTGTTTGTAAATTAGAAGCTCTAAATATGTGGGGAAATACACGATTATTTTGTTTACAGGGGCTCTATGTAAGCTATATATTCTGTGCTTTTAATACAGATTACTAGTCATTAATATTGTTTTTAAAGTAATCAAAATAGGCAAGTAGAGAAGTCATGGGCCCTGGGTAGGTTGATGGTTATTTAAGTATTTAATGGTAAAAAATCTCTTGCCATGATTATTGGAGAGTAGACTCAAATTACAGATGAGTTTTAAAACATGTAATTTACCCTCTCTTTCTGAGTCCAGTTTTGCCGGCATTGCCATTGTCTGAACTGCCAGTAATAACCCAACAGACATTTTTCCAAGATGTGGCTGTTTTGCCTATTATAGACGTACAAGTGTTTACAATGCATTTGAAGCATGGAGTCGCAATATTAATCTTCTTTATTCCCATGCTTTGTTTGCAGAGTAATGTGTGTAGTTCTTGGATAATAACTGAGTATTGCTGAAAGGGGTACAGTGAAATTCTCAGAAAATAACTGCATGATGCTGCAAAGCCTACAATGCAAGCTGCACTGGCTACCTACCTGTTCTTATAGTAAAAGGCTGACCAGAGACACCGGACTGTCTGCATCTTTGGAGTTTTTAAGATGTTACCAAAAAAAACCCTGAGTAACCTCCTCTGATCTCATAGCCGACCCTGTTTTGAGCAACAGTTTGGACTAGGGACTTCCTATTCCAAATAATTGGAATTATTTTCCAATTCTGTGCTCACCAGACCAAAAATGTCCAAAGAAGTTAGTGAGCAGCAAAACAAATTAGGTATTTGCATGAGACTGAAGGAATAGGGCTGTATCATCAGCTTAATGCTCTCAAAAGAGCATCATCAGACATAATGCTAACAAAATATGTGAGAGCTGCAGAGCTGGTTTGAAATAAATGCATAAAACATCTTTCATTCACTACCCATCCATGTTTTAACTTTACTTAGCTTTTTGTTTAATATGAGAATGATCAGTTGAACTAGGCTGCAACAGAAGGACATTTATTCCCTTTTCTTTTTGACATTTCAGATATCCCTTATCCTCCTCATCTTTGATAATGGTGAGTGCTTTGATAAAAAAGGCACTCAGTTCACGTACAGGAAGCAGGATGAGGTTTTGGTAATGTAATAGCTAATTACATCTGTACATATTTATGCTTGTTGTACACATTGCCAAAGTCTGCCCTGCCAGACTAATTCAGCTCCGAAGAATATGAGGCAAACAAAGTGTTGAGACTGAATCAGTTAAGCTAAGATCTACCAGGAAAGCAGGTTTTTTGTTTGTTTTTGATAGATAATATTTTTTTAAATGTCTAACGGAAACTTGCTGTGTGACTATAAATTAACAACCAATAATCTGACATATACAAAAGCTCTATTTTTTTTTTCTGCAACAATGGTGTTATATAATCTGTTTACAAAGAAAATGCCAAGCCCTTCTCTCATATATACTGACTGACATGTTGGCAGACATCCTCTTCAGGCTAAATAGATGTTTCACTGGACGTTTTCACCAAGTTATATATCTTTCTGTAGCTATACCAGGTAGCTCATTCTCTATAAAGTATCCTAAAACAGGATTATAAATTTCTATGTTACAAACCCTAATATTAAATGAATGTGTTCATGCAAAGTCTACTTCACATATACTTTATACTGCCACAGTTGGGAAGACTGTAAAATATTGAAGTTAGAATCAAATAAAGTCTGTCCTAATTGTCTTGACAGGATCCTAAGTACAATTATATAATCTAAATCTCCTGAGGAGCAATTACTTTTACACCTGTGGCATTTTGTTTTGTAATGAGGAGAAAATAGAAAAAAAAATCTCTGCTCTTACTAACAAAAGGGTTAAATGCAGTGTCAAATGGCAGGAAAACTGGCTTAACATTCTGAAAAAAAAAAAGAAACCTATTTTAATTTTGAAGCACATCCTGAACAATTGCGTATCCACCTTGACAGGATAAGCTTGTCTTAATGTCTCCTGTTGGAGTAGCTTCCATTATTCTCCATCCGTTTAGCATAAATCGTAGGAAATTAGACAGGTTTCAAGGGTCATAAGCTCATTTCCCTCTTACAGCAAATACAGTATAGTAATGTAATGTAAACTAGTCTCTATTTAATCCAACAACAATTAATAAGCATTGTAATGCATCTATTTATTTCAGTGCCGAACTCCATTTGCCAACTTCTCCTCTTCCCTAAGGAAAACACAAACTCAAGAATATGTTTGGACAGGAAATACCAGTGTTCAATCAAAGGGCTCTTCACATTCCTGAACAAACATTATGGAAATTCAGGTAAAAGATGATCCTCCTATCATAGATGAAATTAAATTTTCTTCTCACTCACGTACTTCTCACTAACTTACTCAAAAAAATATGGAATTTAGGGTCAAAACAAGATTATTCTATCTTATGTGCCACAGACCAGCTTAGAGTCTAGTGGTTTCTCTACTCACAGGACATGCAAGATTAAAGTTCAGTCTGGTTACTGCCTAATTAAATCCAGAAATTGGACTGGAATTTCAGTCTTGTGTTCCAAAGCATTCTAAGTCCTTAGTTATTCTGTTTGACATCATACCTGTCAGAGTTGCTCTGTAGTGTATAAATAGAAATCCATATTCATATTAATAAGGGGAAGATATTCACAAGGCAAAGTAATTAAAACTGTCCTTTAATTCTTTGATGAGAACTCCTGTCACTGGACCATAGAGCAAGCATTAATCATGCTGCCAAATGGGTCATCTTCAACAAGAAGTCCTCAGTCTAGTTAATGTTGTAGACCACAGACATATCACGTTCATAGTTCATGCCTGTAAAAGCTCAAGCAAGCACAGGTGGGAATTCAACCTGGATTCTCAGGCCTTCATCAATTTTTTTTGCCTTCTGGACTATTATTTACACTATGTTTTTTATACATGAAGGGAGGGCTGATGCAGGCACCCACCTCTAGGAAAGGGCCTGTGAAACCAGAGCTGGGGGACGGAAGGTAACACCTTTGTTTTTTAAGTAGTAGGGTACCTTGCTCTTACACCACCTTTATAAAGTTATCCAGTGATATGACTCCATATTTAAGTGTCTAAACCTTCTCATAGGTAATATGTAAATATCGGGAGGTGACCGTCCCGATATAACTCCCACAATCTTTATTATGCGGCCCACCCAGCCGTACCCTGGTCCCAGCTCGCTAGATGCCAGCAGTGCCCTGCTCCCAGGTCGCTGCAGTGGGCCCTCCCCCGCGCGGCGCTGCGGCACCTCACGAGGGATCCTTGGGGCTGCGTGACTTTGTCCCCGACCGGGAGATGTAGCCACCCTTCCACCCCCAGGGGTGAGGCTTCCCCTTACCACTCCGACGTCAGCAGGAAGGGATAACTGCCGCCGCTGGAGCAGGCCTCAGGTCCCAGGTGCCAGCTATCAGAGGCGCTCTGAGGCGCGACACCTTCGCTGCCCAGTATCACTCCCCCTAGGGGATCTGGGTCAGCTAAGGGAAAAGAAAAATGTGGAGATCTCCAAAGAAAAATACCAATCAACAAATGAGGTGAAAAGTGGGGCTACTTTATTAACAGAAACATCAACTTATATAGATTTTAACAAGGGGCGGGGAGAGGGAAACTCGGGAGTTGACTGGGTACATGTAAATGTGGAGGACTCAGCCCATTGGTCGAATCCTGTTGGGGGGCGGTTGGTCCTCCAGGGGCAGAAGCCCCTGGCCCCCAGCTCCAGGACTCTGGAGCCTTCTGGAAGCTCTGGGCATTGCTCAGTCAGGCCCGCAGGCCTGACTGAGCATGCGCCAGGCTTCCAGGGTCGTACAGGGGGCATCGGGACCCCCCTGTACAGATCCCGAATGCGCATGCCCAGGTGCGGTGTTATACAAAGGTCACCCATTATTTCCAATGGGACCCTAAGATGTTAACAAAACTCCCTACATGTAAAAATATTATTTTGGTTTCACAAAGATTATCGAATAAAATGGCTTCTTGCCTTGAAACAAAATAGTCCTATTCTAGCAGTGCTTTCCAGGATTTGCCCTCCTTCCTTACTTTTCCTTCTTTCTCCGTTCTTCTTTTCTTCTTTCCTTCCTTCCTTCTTCCTTTCTCTCCCTTTCTCCCATATGCCTTCTAACATTCCATCTGCCATAAACTTTTGAGTTGTCACAAAAAGCAACCCTCACATTACAGTGTGAGATGTGAAAAAAAATCACTAATCACCTTTGGGATTTCCAAAGCAGCTGAGGGTACTATACGACTAGCACATAGTCTGGTCACTACGGAACTAGGGAAGTCTGAAAGTTTGAATCCTTGAATAATTAGCTTAGGTTTTTGTCTTAACAAAACTTCGATAGGCCTTTTTTAACATTTTTTTCTAATTAATTATATATTTAAAGGGTGCATTTTGATCATGGACACGTATCTTGTTATTATAGGGTAATAACTGTTCCTTGGTGATACTCTTTTATTTTACTGCTTCCTCTCTGTGGGTAATTCTGGGGTTATTAACAGATGCTGTAAAATTAAGGGGTGGGGGTAAGTGTGCATGTGTGTTTTACTCTTGCTTTATAATAGCTCTGAGTGAATTCACCCCTGAGGATTTCTAAAGTGATTTACCATTCTACATCCTACAATAACAGCATATTTCAACATGAACACTTAATTATTCTAAAGGTTTATTTGGTTTCATGCTCCCTTTATCTATCATGTAGCTATTTTATGCTTCATCCGCTTATAGGAATTTAAACTGTTTTTGTTTTAAGATTGTATAAACACAGTATAAAGAAATACTGAAATAGCCATTAGCTTATAGTGCTACATAAATTTTAAACTTAATTTAGATGCTACCATAAATGAAATAAATAGAATTCAGCACTAGGTGAAGCAGAAGAGGCTGAATATAACAAAATCACTGGATGCTAAAATTCAGAGCAACTAAAGAATTAAGGGTACAAATACAAAATTAAGACTGCTGAGCTCTCTGAAGGAAACGGAAAGGGGCTAATGTTTTATTCTTCTGTTGCTGGCTGAACACTTGCATTATTATTAATAGGTCAATACAAGCACTTTGTTTTAAAACTTAATCTCTTGCAGAGAAAAAAAATCACACTTTCTGTAATGGAAGTAAGAAGGAATAAGGGAGAAAATGTAAAAACTTAAAGATTTGGTTCTAAATGATGAAAGCATAGTGCTTAGGATAAAAAAAATCTTTATATATAAAAAATGTTCAGCTATGCTTGGAGCCAGAGTTATTTTTAACCAAAGGGTCCACCAAAAGCAGGAGCAAGTACTATAATTAACAGGCTGAACTGCTTCCCAGCTCTACAATGTTTGAATACCTTTCACATAAATTGCATCACAGGGGCTGCAGCAACTCCTATAGCCTATGGCACCTCTTTCAAGGGGTTACAGAAACTCTCCTTGGCACGAAATCTTTTGATAATTCACATATGGGCATGGTTGATTTATGTAAGGAATACGGCTGTGTTTCAGGTGGAAGCTTTTATCAGGGACAAAGATTTGGCAGCACTCCTAGTATGTAGTGAAACACTAGATTGGCCCTGTATTCTTTGGAAATGTATTGCTTATTATTATAATATTTTAATAATATTTATAGATTATATTTTATATTAATCAGTTCTACTGAGATGTACATTATTAGCACATCCTAATGTCAAGTATTGCCCATGGGTGACTACAGCCGTGATTTCACATTCACTATAATAGAGCGTAAAATCATGGTGCTACCCAAAGAGGTAATCTCCACTTTCTTTTATCTTCTCACTTTTTTCGTTCTGTCAGCAAGAACTTTCTCGCAGCTACTTGGTGAATAAGATCCGAACTACTCTTTTCTTCCCCTACTTTGGTCAGTTCCCAGATGTGGATTTGTGCAATATGTGGGGGAAGAGGCTTACAGCGTCCATTTTTGTGGCTGTGGAGATTTACCCAGACTTCAAGTGACCGTATAACCACAGACTAAATTAGGTTAGTTTCTGCTACAGTCAAGGGAGAAAGAGTGGCTCCTACTGTGATTTACCATCTGCAATAGGTTAGCAGAGGATTTCTCAATTGCCTTCTGAAGGAACCTAAAATCAGATGCCTAAAGTTAATACTCCCCTTAGTGTGAATACTCACTTTATTTTTCTCTCTCACATGTTTTATTCAACATTTTGATATAAGGATGGTAGAATCTGTCCCAATGTCCCTACGAACTCATGTTGGCAGCTTGTTAAAGGTGTAACCTGATTCTGGCATTTCCCCTTCTTCATTAGAACAACATGTATCTAGCTTATTCACATCAGTAGATATGTCAGAAATGTCCAAAGACTCACCTCTCAGCACAAAAAACAATCAGTGATTCTAACAAAAATGACCATATATCATCAATGAAATATTCACACCTTAATAAAGAACCAGGTAAAATGACATTTTATGAAACACTGCTGTGTACTGTGCCTGACAATACCTTATACAATGGCAAGAAACAGCAGTAACATGATAACTTCTTACTATCAATGGCAATGTATTGTTTTGTATTGCATTTTTTAAAATTCTCTCTGTGGGGAAAGAAAGTGACAAAGAGACAGTTTTGCAAGGAAGTTCACCTTGTTGTGTTTGTATGCTGTCTCACCTTGGTGAGGCTCAAAATGGTCTAGGAGGGCTTCTAGGCTCGTGGGCTCCTGTAACTTGATGCCCATGACACAGCAAGACTTCGATTTGTGCTTCTTCCATTCTTTGTGCCCTGGTTTCTGCAGAAATAAAACCCGTGATGAGGGGTGAGACAGGAACTACAGAATGCTCCATCCAGACCCGCAGACCAGACTGGCATTTCGGATGACACTAACCACGCACTCTTGGGTTACATTTCAACATGGTATTTATATAATGTCCAGTATTTTTTATGACTGTTTTTCTGATTCATACTTTCCCAATGCAAGGCTGAAGTTTTTATTAAGTGAATTGTCTTCTGGCATGAGATTTCAGCTATCAGTACTCATCATAAAGGCTTGTAGAATGATCATCTAGTTTTAGCAACCTAGATTTTGGGAGTTTAATTAATTTAGGATAAAATGGTTTGGCTGTACGGATCCCAAACAAATGCAACCTTATAAAAACAAGTGAGGAATTTAGAGTTTGATTCTTTACACTTACCCTTATAATCACATAAATGAACTACAGCTGGGCAAGTTCTGGTAGTCTCGTGATGCGTGCTGGCCCAAATTAATATGTGAGCAAATTGTGAAGTGAAATCTCTGTACCCCTCATCCTCACTCACATATGCAGCTTTATTCCAGCAACTATGATATCTATGATTTCAGAAACTAGACTTTTCCATGTTGAGTGCTTCCTACAGAAAAGGAAGTGTAGATGCTGAAATCCCTCCACATCAATCTTTGGCAGAAGGTGGAGGATTTTTCAGGAAGCTGCAATCTCATGAACCTAAAGGACAACATGCTTTGAAGTTGAATATGCATTTTCCAGAGGATATTGTGTTGGCTGTATGCCTGTTATCAAGGAATTTCACAGGATGCATATTCAAAAGGTTTCCTGAAGGGAAAAGCTGCATCAATTGGGCAGTCTTGGTGGATCTAAGTCATTTACCTGGAGTCAGGGTAGCCTCTCAATCATCATGAAAGAAAGACCTTGAAAGTTAAACTTTCCCTCAGAGAGAAAAAAGATGGCTAGATAAAAAGTTAACACTAAATGTCAACAACTTTTTTTTTTCTGTTGGCCCTCAGAAATTAAGGGAAATCTACTTAAGCTAGAAAAGAATGGGAAAAAAAAAGTCAAATATGTAAAAAATGAAAATATTCTATGGGCACATGTTCCTAACACACTTTAATTTGGATGACCTGGTTAAAAATATATCCTACAAAGAAAGAAATTGAAACTGGTGAGTATAACAGTTTTCCTTTTTACTAAATAAAGAAATACTCATATGTCTTTTTATATATTGACTAGTAAAACGGAAACTCTTACTCAAATGACAGAATAATATGACAAGCCAGCCAAAGATCTGAACTATGCAGACTGGGGAGTTTTCCAGGACTTGAACTGCAAAAGCAAGATGCACATTTATTTTATTGTGTGGTCATGTGTTTCTGTGAATGAGAAAGACCAGAGAATGCTTCTGAGAGCCAAAGAGATAACAGAAAAAATGTTGGTAAGATGCCTTTGAGGGAAAATTAAAATAAAACATTTGGAATAGATGCAGACTGAGAAATTGATACATTTCCTAATATCTATCCTCAATCCTTTTCCCTGGAAAATTCCCAGCTACTTCTATTAGAGTCTGACATCTTTCCTTTTTACTTTTTTTTTTTCTCCTAGATTTTAGACTCTCTCTAATACTGAAATAGTTGGAAAATGGAAGAATGAAAATGGAAAATTTAGTGGGAAACAGAAGTAACACATTCAAGGCCATTTCATGGGGAAAATAAAAAGCTAGAAAAGAAAAATGTACAGAATCTGTCAAGACATATGATCATAGTTTCCACTAAATTGTATATTAGTCAATGTTTCTGTTAATAAATAGTCCAATGTAAACTCAAGAATTTGAAATCTCATTTCTAGGTCATCTAGGAGACAAAAAAAAATGGAACAAGTATGCTTCTGCCAAGAGACACATTAATCATTATGCCCATTCGTTTAATGAACTCAGCAATAGCCAAAGGATTAAAGATAGTAATTAAACATTAGGTAACTGCAAGTGTGTAATTAACACAAATGTGTATCTAATTAAGAGAAGCCCATAAAGTGATGCCAAACTCTACAGAGCATAATAAAATCTTAGTTAACAGTTGACTGTCTGATAATTTTGCTTACATTTTAGTACACGGTACTCAGAAGTGTTGGGGTTGGTTTTGAAGGCTAATGCAGGCTAGCAGAGAGCAAAGCAGCAGGTTTGCCTGGTCCTCACTGCTTCATGCTGTTTATGAGGATCCATCTGCAGGGAAGGGAAGATTGTGCTTCCCTAGGAGCAACTGCACAGCTATAACATTGGAATTCATGTGACGACGAGGAAGGTAGTAAGTTCAAATGAAGGCTGAAGGAGCGGTCCATTTCATCTGTTTTTAGTCTTTGATAATAAACAGCTATTTCTGAGCTATCCTCCTCTCCTTTTATAATAAAAAGGAAATAAGAGGGAAAATAGGAGCTTATTAGGGAATGAAGCGTTCATTTAACCACATGTAGATGGATTACATCTATAAAAAACATGAATCGCACTGTAAAATTGTTTTCTTGTCTCCACTGTAAAAAGGGCAGCTGAAGAGAACTAGTGAAGATGAAGGTGTTCAGATTTTGATAGATCAGCCTCCTCCTGATAGTAGCTGGGGTCTTGCTTGTAGCAACTGAGAAATCTTCAAGTCTCAAAATACAAAATGACAAAAAGCAAAACAGTTTTCTAGTGAACTGGAATACACTATGGCATTTGCATAAGAGACGACTAGAAATGATCAAAGATGGATGAAATAGAAGGACCCATCTTGTGTGGACAAAGGAAGGATTTCTCAGGTCTTAATTTAAAACTAGTTAAGTGAACAGACATTAATTTTGTGCCGATAAAGACTTGCTTTTCGCTTCCTTATACCTTGCTTCCTTGTACCTTCTAAAATATATACAAAAATAAATTTTAAAAAAGGAAAAGAAGAGGGAAAAAGGGTTAAGAGCAAATATACAGATATAAAAGTCTTGTTAACTGAGCATCTGGAAATGTTAATGGAGAGTTGACTCCTGCCCTTGCTCATAGAAAAGCTTCTGTCTGTGTGGAAAGGTTAGGAAACCTAATCTGCTGCAGAGGTATCTTTGCTGTATCCAACCCATTTCAAATAAATATGTAAAACCAAAAAATGATGCAGAAAGTCTTGTTACAATTTCTGATTCTTAAAAAGATTTTTGATGTACTCGGTGATTCTGGTAAGAATTTAGGCACTAAACAGCTGGGGGAAGTTTCAAAAATGCCCTGGGAAACCCACTGGTATCGCAGGAATTTTTATAACATTTTTAACAGAGATATCAAAATCAGCTTCAGTGGTTAAGATACTTCATTAACTATGTTTATAGACACAGCTTAGCAATCATAGAAGAATTTAACTCTCAGTTTAGTTCTATTTCAGCTTCTGAGCAATCATTAGTAGCGACAAAAGTATAAAAATAGAAAATTACAGTGCCTTATTTTGACCTGAAATTTATTCAGTTCTCAATCCACCTCATAACACATTTTGTCAGAAGGAGAGTGCTTTATGTGGTTAGCACAATTTGAACTGCTGAGAAGTGTCTGACATTCTGAAAATCCAGAGTAACAAAACTCCAACACTGAAAACTGATTAACAAGAACTGAGCTGACCAAGATCGAGATATTGCTAGTGTATGCATGCATATGTTTGTATATGTGCATATCCACATTTTCTAACATGATTGTTTGCTTTCAGAGGACCATGATAACATTTACTTTCCATCACTTTCAAAACTAGCTAGTCGCCTGTCAAACAAACAGATTTTCTTCACTATTGTTTTACTCTGTCACTGCAGCCCAGCTCTTCCAGAATATTACGACACCGTGTCTGTCTGGTTCTATATATTAAAAAAATAATCCATGAGTAATCAGCAGGAAACACATTTAGCAAACAAGGAATTAAGTTTCTCAAAGAAGGTGAATATACAGTAATTTAATCATCTTACTGTATATCATTATCCTGGTCAGTGTATATAAGTACCTCAAAGGAGGCAGTAAGGAGGATGGGTCTGGCCTCTTTTTAGTGGTGGCCACTGATAGAACTAGAGGCAGTGGCCAGAAACTGAAGCATCAAAAGTTCTGCAGGAACTTAAGAAAAAATTTTTTGACAAAGTGACAGAGCCGTGGAACAGGTTGCCCAGAGAGGTTGTGGAGTCTCCTTCTCTGGAGATCTTCAGGATCTTCAGGAGGCCGAAATAATAGTCCTGGGGGTGTTTTTATTCAGTTTCACAAGGCATAGAGGAGGAGACAGGAGAAGCATGTTGTTCTAATCACAGCACTCCAGTCTCATTTTGGGTCACAAGTTCTGCACAGACACCCACCTTCTCCTGCCTTCTCCCTGAAAAACAGAAAAGTCAAAAAAGTTTTTAGTTTGTTTGTTTGTTTTGTTTTTGTTTTTGTGGAAGTGCAGGAAAAAATCGAGTATTTTGGGGAAAAGTATCGACCTCAAGGTACCAATATTTTCCAATGGGAAATATCTAAACTTGCCAACCAGCTCTTACTCAAAACTTAATTGTATTCTCTGAGGACATATTTGCTCTTCAGTCATAGCTGTATTCTAGCTCTGGGGTGTGTAGAAGTGAGTAATTTAGCCTTAAGTGTGCTTTAAATTAGCTGCTTTTCATTAGGAAACTCAACATGCAAAGTGCAGAGCTGCAGTGGGTTTGTCATCTTTCCAAGGTATACGGTCTGAAGCTTTGGCCTGGACCCACGCCAGTGACCAAGGTCAGAAAGCGAACTAGACTCAAATTTTAAACACCCTCTCAAAGTTCCATAGTTTGGCTCAGCATCACTTCAATTTTTAGTACTGAAATATGTCTATATCCCATGGTATATGGAGAAAATATTAGGAGTATTACATACCTTTGTGTTATGATATGGGATTTGATTTTGCTGTTTGATAGATTTTTGTGGAGTTGTGAGGTGGGAGATTATGAGACCCCTAAATCTGCGTAAATTTATACCTGTCTGCAGAAGCAGCTACATCTTTGAAGATCGTCTTATATTCTGGTTATCTGACTTTGTTAGGAAAGGGAATAAGTGAGAAACACTTTAGAGAAAGTTTTAGCAAGAGCTAGGAGACCTAGGCCGTTCCCATTTATTCCTCTCTCCAGAGGAATGAAAAGGACATTTCTATCAGTTATTTATATGGGTCCCAGATTTCAAAATGACCATCTTGTGTGCACTCGTAACTGCCTGCAAATATAACATTCAGGCCAAAGGAGCCTGCTATTCCATCAAATCATGAGCCATATTTATGGGACACTTTCTGAAAATCTTGATTCTCCCAGTATTGAAGCTGGCCGTGCTTTCGATGCCAGTACGTACGATGTAGTCCTATTACCTAGGAATAAGAAGTGTCCAATTCTTTTCTGTGTCAGTTCCACTATGAAAGACCTGAACCAATATTTTTGTTGAATTTGGTTCCTTTTCATGTTGTTTTTCAAGGCCATGACATTTTTTGGCTAATTTAAATTAGTCATCAATATGTTTGGTCTGAAAAAAACAAGTTTATAGTTCTTTAATGAACTAGCTAGAACTGCTAGCTTCAGCTACTTTAACTATTTTACTATTTGACTGCCAAAAAAAATCCAAAATTAACTGTGATTTATGAAGACAGCCTTACTCTCTGTTTTTTTTTTTTTTTTTTTTTTTTTTTCCAGGCCCACCCTCCACTGTCTGAACAACAAGAATCTCTACAGCAGTGAAACATTAGGTATTATTTACTTACTCTACCATTTTTTATGAAACACATTTATTCTAAAATCACATCAAGGAAAGGGCTTCTGAACTCAATTTGCAGAAATAATAGATTCATTTAATTTGTGTTAAAGTTGACTGATTCATATACCAGAAATACTATCCAGCTATGGCAGCCTGGAGTGACTATCATTTAATAGGAGCCATAAAGACTGGGCACAAATACTTTACTTCATATTTTTTTTCTTTTTAAAGAAGAGAACACATTTTCTTTGATTTATTAATGTATAATCCTCTTTCACATGGCAAGAAGTGAAACCATTAGCATAACAGATCACTCAAATTAATAAAAGTTGTCTTTAACGCATTTCTCTTTAGTGTGCATCTAGGCATACAATTAAAAACCACAGAAGTATCCTGAGGATAGAACAATTCCTTTCTGACACTAAAAGTGACCTCACAATCAATTGACAGGGAAGTCACAGCAAAATCATTTTTAAAGGGACACTGAAGAAACCGTGGCATAAATATTAATTTGTCATAGTACACCCAAGTGAACTACCATTCACTTTTGAGGACTGTGTCTTGAGTTCTGGGCATGACAGATATCTTGTTTTATTTTAAAGCATCCTGTGCTTTCAATTTAATTATTGTGAAATTGCCAATTATTCCTCTTACTTTTTGTTTATTGTTCGTGTTCTGTTATGTCAACACCTACTATTTTACTTTTTAGCAGCTATGTATAGAAATTGATTAAATTTCTATAAATATCCTGGGTAACATGCTGAAAAGAGTCTGAAATGATTGAGGAAGATGCAACCACTCCAACAAGGCTTATTCTTAAAACACACAACCTTTGAAGTCTATTATTCACTGTGGCATTGTCCAACAGTTACGTTCCAGCCTGCTCATGACTTAGGAAGATCATTATCTGTTCATTTTGGCAGAGTTTTATTGATTTACATTATCTGAAAATTTGGTTCAGAACTGTCTTATCAAAATTACAGTTAATAGCAATTTCTTTCTTCTTCCAATTCCCTAGGATATAATTATCAATTACAATTAGAACTATTTCAGCTTGATGCTTTAAAGTAAAATATTGCACACTTAAATGTGTTTAATTTACAATGAGAAGGAACACATTTCTGCAGAAAAAAAAATACACAAACTATTTTCCTAATATACCTGTCCTTGACTCTGCTAGAGAATCCCTCCTGGGCAAATGATTTAATCTTTCTTTGCCTCAGCTTTCTGCCTGAAAAATGATAATAGCAATATTTTCCAACTGCCTTCTATCAATCTTGTCTGATTAAAATATAAGCTCTATAGTGCAAGAACAGTAATTACATTTTCCTCCATAACCATTTCCCAAATTCGGCCAAAGGTCTTATAGGAATAAGCCAGCCAGCCAGAAAATTTTGGGCCAAATGTATAACTTTTGCTTATTTTCAAATCTTTGATGGAATAAGTAATGTAATAAGGATTCAGATCATTTTTTGATTTTTTTTTAAAGATAGCTAATAAAAAATTACAGTTGCAGACTAGGAAGTATTTATGAGATTTGCATGAGAGGAGAATAGGGAGCATATGGGAAACTATATGATCGTCTCCAGACTCATCTGTGTAGAACAGTAAGATACAGGTATCTGCCTGTTCAATTTACTTTTCCCAGACACAGATCAGGGAAGCAATAAATATGCATCTGTTCTTTATGCAAAGACAGAAACAGGACAGAATATGTGGGAATGATATGTTAGCTTGAACATTAATCTGTCATGTTAAAGGATCTATTGCTTGCCCTATGAGAGAAGGCCATGCTTTAATACACTATCCTGAGCAAATTTTCTTCTCTTAACTCTTCATGATTGATTCATATTTAATTGTACCGTTGCAAATAGTCTTTGTAGTTACAGCTTACAAAAGATGTTTTTTTGTTGTTCCGTGTATACTCTGTCCATTTGATCTGCTGGGATGTATCAGTCAACCCCTGAGATAAAATAATGCTATTTTCATAAAATCTGGAATGCTTTAATGTGATTTTTCTGAGACTTTTTCTCTACTAGCGATGTTTCCTTCCAGTTATTTCCTCTAGAGGTTAATTCAGATATAAGATCAATAGAGTTTTAGTGACAGAACAGATTTATTTGGGACACATCTCAGTCCTCAAAATTTTGCCTGTGCATAGGTGAATTTAATCTGTTTTCAGTATATATCCCTCTTCTTCAAAAAAGAATACTGGAGGTAAAAGAAAAAGAAATAGGTAAAAAGACTGTTACATACTAGTGGCCTTATTTAGATAACACAAATGCACACACAGAGAGACACAAGCAACACACGTATGCGCACAGATTCTTAAACAAAGGTTACTGCAATCAAGAATAGTCTTGACATCCACAGAGTCTGGACCAAAATTCTCCAGTTTTATGATTGCCAAGCTTCCCTGGACTTTCATTCTCCAATACACCAACACATGTAAATAAGTTGGGTCAAGGCCTAGAACATTAAAGAGATGGCTTTAGGATAATTTCTGACCTCATAGAACTACCTGCATTTTTAAAGCCATAGAAGCAAGTGAAATTCAGTCCCTAGACTCATAATTATGTTCAGAAATCATCACAGTTCTCTCCCCAGACAGTTCTTGTGTATATATTACATGTGGCTGTATTTTTCTATATGGAAATAGTACTTGCATTTTTCATTAAATTTGATCTATAACTACAGACAGGTAGCATTTTTAAGCACCATTCACCAGTGATTTTCGAAATCAGATGTTTTACTTCACTTTCTTACAAATATATGCTCAAAAGACAATAATCCGTAACATTCAAGAAGAACACATAGTAAAAATTATTACGTTGAAGGACCAAAACATATCTGAGCCATGATCAAGAAAAATGTAATTTTAAATAGAACAAAGAATTGAGAATAACTGACTATGAACATGCTGAGATGAAGATGCCATTTACATATCCTTATGGCAGACCAATATTCTAATGACAATTGACTTTCATGTCAGCCAGACCTAAAGACTATGTGTTAAAAATGTGCCCTGACAATAATTCATTTGAATCATTACAATATGTACAGTAGGAAAGGTTTTGATTTGCATTCAAGTTCCTGAGCCAAGATTATAGTAGATTGACCCAATATGGTTCAGTTCATGGGAACTTTCCCTCATGTACCACTGAAGTGCATCTCTGGAGTCAAATTTGTCAGATATTTTAATGGCAGGCAACAAAGCTGCACAAGTTAGAACAAGAAGCGAACAGAAATGGCATGGATGTGGCCTGAGAATTTACTCTGAAAAAAAAAATTGCAATTGTCAGTTGCAAAGATTCCAAAATGAAAAAAAATATTAGAAGTATTCTAGTTGGAATAAAAAAATATGTCATAGTTTAGATCCACTGCTAAAGAAAAAGGGAAAAAATAGCTTTAAGATGATTATTTTAAACTATAGATTTAAACCACCACTGATAAATGAAACTCTCCTCTCCCTCCCTTCAATTTTCAGACTGGTAGTAGCTCTGAAGCAAATTCTTGAAGCAAACTCTTACTTTTTTGCCAAAAGTTGAAAATAGCGTACAAAATCCTGAAATGACACAGATGTCGGTTAGAGGAATGGTTCCTTTCAAGTGAGCAGCATTAATACTACTTAGGATACAGACATATGAAAATGTACGCACTGCAAAATTCAGCCTTCTTATCCTTCCGTAGAATATTGTTGTCCCACTATAATGAAAAGCAGTCATAGGATCATGTTGAAAGTTGGCACATGGAGGAGAGTTTATAAGCCCAATATTAAGTTGTGGATATATCTGAATTTGTTAAAGGTTGACAAAGCATTGATGTTATATTCCAAGTCAATATATCACAGCACCATAAATGAATTGTTATGTTTGAAGTGAATAATTAGATCCCTGGAAGCCTTCTCTCTCATAATGAATTAATTGAAATATGAAATGTCCCAGGGGTAGACTCTTAAAGGATATCCATTGATAAAGAAGCCTACAGAGATTTGATTGAGGGGGGAAAAAATATGTAATATTTTTTTTAACCTGAGAAGCTAAGCCAAAATCCCAAATTGAGGACTATCTGGAGATGAAATACAGTGAAACAAGCCAACAAAAACATAATTACAACAACTGGCCTAGAAAAAAAATAACAGTATTTATTGAGAACGGCATGAGTAGGGCTGGCCAGGAAGAACGCAAACGTCATTTTGACATTCTGCTTAAGTGTGGGAATTAGAAAGAAGATTTCCTCACATGAAGTCTCATTTCAACTAGCCAGAGATATGGAGACACATCCTAAGAGTAATGAACCACAAGGTGTTTGAAATTTCAGAGGTTTGCTGGCATTAAAAAAAAAACCTCTTCAAAGGAACTTATTCAAGTGCCTTCTCAGATTCAAAGTTTGTGCTTCAGGAATTAAAATAACAATAGGGTAAACATAAAAGCAGAACCCTAAGAGGTGACAGTGGTGTTGAAAGGGGTGTATAAAATAGTGAAAATGATAGATCCATCCATTTATTTTTCCCCTTTCTTTACCTTACACAGCAAGATATTAAAGTGGACCATAAAAATACTTGGAAAAAGTAGATTTCATAATACAGTAAACTTTACACGCTTAAACCAGGGGTTATTATACTTGAAACTGCATATAATGAACTTTTTTCTAAACAGTGCTGTGAGCAAATACAATAACAAATACATTACAAAAACATAAAAATTTGGAATGACATGTCTGAAAGCCTCTGGGGAAGCTTGGGGATGTTCACCTTGTGGCGTTCCATAACACAGAAAAATCTCAAATAAGTATAAAGTCTTCTGGACTGAAACTAGTGTTCAGTGGTTTGTATTTGCCATGTCTAAAGTATTGTTTAGAAACAATGGGACCTAACTTACTTATTTTTTGCCATTTCAAAAAACAAAATTCATGAGGCTTCCTGTAGTGCCTATAGACCAAGCAGCTATACTTTTCTATATATCATGGAAAATAAATGTCCTGGCATCTTTGGCTGGAATTCACAGAAATATGTTCACATTCCCAAAGATGCTGGCTCCAGACTAGGTAGCAACACTGGATGCCAAGGAATGGGTGAGCTGGTAGGAAAACAGGCAGCTTTATGCTAAAGAGCTGGTAGAATTGTTAAATTCTCAAATGCTGTTTCAGTTTTATCTAGTTTTGTCCAACGAAAGAGATTTCTGAACTAGCCAAGTTAGGATTTTGAGTTCAGTTTCTAAAATCTGTTTTAGCTTTTGAGAGAGTCAGGAAAATTCAATCTCCAGAGTGCCCATGATATATCTGCACTGAAAACTGTCATAGAACTACCAGCTCATGTACCAAAAACTGTTTCTTTGCACAAGTACCATACCCTATACCAGGTACCACTACATTTCTTCTGTTCAGTAATATATCTTTATGCCTGAATTTTTCATTAGCTTGATCATCTACATCTTAATGACGTTCTTGAATACATCTGAAAAATAAAACGGTTATGGGCTCCTTTTTAGGTATCTGTCATACCTTGTCCACCTTGCCTGTTTTGCTTCAGCTGAGCAATTTGTAAACTGAATCTGGTCTTCAAATGAATGCAAAGAAACCCTGATATTACAGTTATATAATGTATAGCTATATAAAAATGTACTCTATCATCTGGCTGACATCTTTGTACCCTAATAAGCATATTTTTAAATAATCAGAAAGTGATGTTGTCCAAATATAATAGGAGGAAGTACTATATTGAAGGTGTCATATGATAATCAAACACCATGGCTCAACCTCAACTTGGATATAATTCCTTTTACTTGAGTGGCATTGTGTCGGGAGTTAACTTTACACAGTATACTCAGCACTGCATACAGGGGTTAGATCTATAGAGAAGGTGTTGTTAGAAGCTGAGCAGGTGTGAAGTATCTTGAAAAGTGATTTATAGTCCCAAAGTAAAGTTTTGTATGTTCACTGACAAATCTCAGACTCCCATAGCTGGAGTGATCTGTGAGAGGGTATTATGTTTTTCTGTCCTATGCTGCCATTCTGAAAGATTTTGTGTGAATATTTTCTCCTTTTCAGTGTAGCTATTGTTACCACCCTTGCTGCATTGTCCAGGCAACATGAAGATTCCCTTTTCTCCACACTGTGCAAGCTCGCGATTAAAGATAATACAGGCCTGAGTGATCTTATAAACCAGACAAGTTAGACAAAGAATAGAAAGAAAAAAAATAAAAAAAAGGAAAAAAGGAAGAGGTGACTTACATGAAATTATCTAATAGAATTCAACTTCTCTGTATTTTAGGCCAGACTTCCTCTTACCTCCCACCAAATAATTTTGTTAACAAGAACCAAAATCTCTTCATGGTATTTAATTGTGACCAGCATTTAGCTACTTAGCAATACCCTAAGTAGTATCAGCCAAAATCTGAAAGAAGTCCATTCAATATCTGAGAAAGATTGCCAACAGCCACCTAACTTCAGCTAGAGCTCCCCTTATTCTGGAATCTCGTGAAAAATGGGTTAAAATGGTTTGCTAGCAATTCATTTTCTATGAGGGAAACTTAGGAGAACTATGACAGCTTGTCTTGTAAGACAGTGGCAGCTTTTCAAGAGGGCACCAGACCTAGAAATGGATAAAGGACCAGAAAATCTAACATGTTACTACCTTAATTTTAATATTATGAAAGGGAAGACAAGACAGGGATGATGATTGAGCAGAAAGCAAAGGAACCAACAGAAATACATATAATAAATAAATAAATATTTCTGTATCCTCCAGTGCTTTTCCAGGCAGGACTACTATAAAAATGTTGTCATTTAATTTTTGTGTAAATGATTTATCAGATCAAAATATTTTGGTAGGTTTATTCAAGGATGTGTTCTGCTTAAGTATCAATTTCTGATACAGATACAGTTGTACAGTTGTTGATACAGAACAGTATTCTAGAAACTTAAGTGACACATCATAGGCAATAATGAAACAATAGGAAACAATAACGAGTTTTATTAAAGATATTTTGTTTTACTTACTAGAAATTTTAGTAACAGTAAGTGACAGTTTTGTGTTTTTATTAGGTGACTGCCGAATTCCTAGATACCTACATTCTTTCAGAATAAGAGCAAAGTTCATTTACGATAATGGACTTATATCTGATCTTCACAGAAAGGAAATAAATAAAATTTGAAAATGTGACCTACTACTTCAGAAGGCAGAGGTACCAATAGTCAAATAAAAAGAATAGTTTAAAAAGGGTCTCTCTCTTTTTACTTAAAATATTACCGTAGTTATGAATACTTAATGACTTAGCTTATGATTTCTTTATGCTTTATGGGTTTTTTTTTTGAGAAATTAGTAACAGCTAGGGAAACTAGCTAGACAAGTTGGAAAACACAGATGAACTTATAAAGAACAAGGAAACATGCATTGGATCATCAAACACAGTAATGTCTTTTCTATATAATAGGCTTTTAGGGAAAAGTAACAGTGTAACATACTGTATGTAATAAAGCTCACCATGTGATCTCCAAGATTCTGGCAATGAGATAAAAGAACAATGGGCTTTTTTTTTCAGAGAAAGCATTTGCAATAAATTGATTTGAGCAGTTTTTAGTGAAGCACCTGGGCTAGCAGAACAGTTTTTTCAAAATTGAAAGACATCACTGTGGCTTCTGGAGTATTATATGAGGACAGATTATTTTATCTCCTAAACTATAGTTAAACTATGACTGGTTGAACCATACATTAGTAACTCAACATACTGTTCACACAATTATTCAGTTCCTCCACAAAAGCCTGAAAGCAGGAATTTTTCCCTACAGCCTCCAAAGTGTCCTCTGCAGGGACTGTCTGTTGCAAGGGGAATTTGATCCCAGTGCTGTAGTTAATCCTTGACCTTCCATCTAAGTCTGCCAACAAGAATGACACTTAGTGTCAATTAGAATGATGTGTGTTGTGACTTGGATACAGCTCCACTGGGACCTGGATTGCAAACACATTACGCAGAGGGTTTTTTGAACAGATAGATCAGATAGTAGTGAAATTTTAGCCATCAAACATGACTTACCCAAATTTGAACTAGGTACTGATAAGAGAGTAACCACGTATCACCACTTTGATAATTCTACCACCAATTTGTTGATCCATCCAAAATCCGATGGAGGTCATACATCTTAAAAAGCTTGTGTCAGGGCACTTTAAATTGTTTCTGATGTGTAGATAGTTTTTTCATGCCATTGTAATCAGTGTGTGTTTTGTTTACAAATGCAACTAAACAGAAAGCCGGAATAAATGACAGCAATGACAAAGCAATGTCATTGGGGATGTATTTTAAAATACATTGCATAATATTTTCCTCTCCAGTATTTTATTTTATATATATATATATATATATATATATACACACTAGGTTTATATATATTTCTTCTGCCTTGTATACTATTAGAAATTGCATTACCAACAGGTAGAAAGTATCTTTCAATTTAGTTCATGTTAGTATGGGATGACAAATTTAATGGTACTTTCGAAACTGAGAAATAAGACTATATCATTATAAATAATCTATTGCTAGGCATACAATATCTTTTGTACAAGAAAAAGAATTACGTAATTTGAAAGATTAGAAGGAAAATGAGTCAAATAAGAAGGATTTGCCAACAGAATATTAGACTAGCATTATAGAAAAGCAAAAAATGTGGAAAACCTTCTGAGAGGCTAGAAAATATGGTAGTGTTATATATCAATAAACCAAGAGATGGAATTCCAGAAATAACTTCCCCTCTCCTCTAGGAAAGCTGGATTAAACGTAATGCTAAATAGGTTTCCATTCCCACAGTGAAGGTCATTAAATATTTAAATAAATATACAATATAAACTTTGAAAAATATGTATACCTAAACAGGAAATCTAAATGTACCTACGGTTTTTACTTAGAATAAGGATTTGAACCATAAATAGAAATAAAAGCATGCACATTCTGTATCTTCAAGAATTATGTGAGCAATGCTGAATGCATTTTTGCTACAGCACATCATTAACTTTTCTTCTTCTTTGAGTTTAAAGATATGAATTACATCTTACTACACCTGAATGACAGAGGGGAGAAGTTTCGTATTAGAAATTGTCTCTGCTCAACAGGATTTTTCTTCTGTTTATAAAAAGAGCCACAAATATGTTGGTGCCTATGAAACTCTGATCACCACTAGACTCTGATACTCAACCCAACCACTCTCAAATATGATTGTGTAGCATTACATAACGAAACTTCAACTCTTTAGGTCTTAGATACCAAAAGGCAAAGACTTTTTGTGAGTGCCTTCGTCAGCGACCTGACTGCTTAACTGGGCACAACTGGAAAAAAAGAACCAGATCCTTTTCTAAAGAGAGAATAATAGAATATTTCAAAAGCAATAAGACCATAAGTATTTGGGGGAACCAAACATTCTTTTATTTAAAGGACAGTGAAGCTGAGTGAATGAGGGAATGAATGATATTTAAGTGGCCATTCATTTTTAGAAACATTTCAGAACCTGCTTGGTTTAAATAAGTTGATAGGATAGTCTTTACTAAATGTTTATTTTAAGTCACTTAAAGTCCAGGGAAAGTGGTAGGGTTAAATTATATTGGTATAAACAAAATCATGACAGATGAAAACCTCTGATTCTTGTCTGGTCTATTAGTTTTGTTTCATTACTGCATTTGTGTCTGTATCTGTCTACTAACTGACTCTCCATTACATGATAATAACTTTAAGGTTTATTAAAGAAACTTTAAAGTTCAGTAAAAGCTATAGGAGACTTATATAAATATATATGTATAAGATGCAGTTACTCAATGTTCTGTCTAATAATTTTCCATTGTATATCTAAATTTCTATATCTAAAAAAAAGCTAAACCAATCCTCATCTACAGGAAAAGTTCTAGATGCCCTAAGCCAAACAAAAATAAAAACTGATATTCTTTGAGTATTTTATACTAAGGGAAAGAAAAAAGAAAGCACATTTTTTATTTCTTGAAGGAATTAGTTATGATTTAGTTTCTTTAATGACCACATGAGTAATCAGGTTGTTATAGCAGTAGGTTTATCAACTGCTGAAAAAGGTTATAGAAGTGAGAGCGTTATTGTCAGCACAGCATCATTCTCTAAATGCTTCCATTTAGTTGCAGAGGGCCTGGCCATGGGGGCAAAGTCTGAAAAACAGTAGCTTTGAGAAAACATAACTGAGATTTATGTATCTAATGCTCTGATATCACACAAGATTGGTATAAACATATTGGTTTGTTTGTTGTAATACCAATAAATGGAAAGCAGGATGGGTAACCTGGTGGGATCTTTTCATGCTCAAATTATTGCTGGTGACTGCAATTAGCTGAGGCACTTCCCTGACATCAAATTTGTATTAAACAATTAATCACCTTTAACTGAATGAGCAAGAACCATGACACATAACTGAACACATCTGTTACCTTCTCAGATGGAAAAATTAAATATTTGATCATTTATCAGAATCCACATAGATTTGCTTCATTTAGCTATTTTCTTTTATTTATTCATTTTTTACTCTGAATAGCTTTGCTTATGGTAGAACACAGAAGGGAGAATGAGCTCAGAAGCGATAAGGTAGCACTAAATTTTGGTAAATGCCCTGCCCAGTAATTTTCCTAGCACAAGGACAAGGGAAAATTCATAAGAATTTACAACAAAGAGTATTATTTTGTTTTACAGTTTCCCCTAATGATCTGCAGGTTTCAGATCAGCAGTGATGAGATGTTATGACCCAGAATGTGTAAATTTTGACTGATGTGCTGCTATGAAAATAAGCTGCTGACCAACTACTTGAATGGCTCAAGAACTCTCCACTGCTGGTTGTTCCAGCTCCCCATATTTTTCTACTTACAGTGAAAGTTAAAAATGAGAGGCCTAATTACATTCCTATATTAACCATTGATTTTGTTTTTTTTTTCTTTTTTCTTCTTTTTGTGTGTGTGTGTGTGAGGCAATAAGATTTATTCATATCATTATCTAGGCCTAGAGGATAAGTTGTCTTTATCCAAACACTTTTGAAAAAGACTCTCTCCACTCTCAAATGGGAGTCACTGCTGGCTCAGTGCGACTATGCATTGTGAGGAAAAGATGTAGTTATGATTTCAATTGTGAAAGCTTATGGATAGATGAAAAGGAAATTATCGCATCTGATATATTTGCAAGCTCTTTTTTATCTGCATGCAACTTATGACAAGAGGCTATTTTTCAACGAGTTCCCTTTGGTTCACAGTTTGGTTAACAGGATTTTCATATTTCAGTACCAGAAGTATCTAGACTTACTGGCATAAAAAAAATTCTTATGGTTCTTTCCATTCACCAGTACACACAGTCTTAATAAACAAATATGCAAGTATATCAACATTCCTGAGTACACAGGCAGAATCAAAGCAACCTGCACTTGGGGACTTTTTCTGTCATGAAAAGGATCTATTTCTGATCACACACAAAGGTGCTTTTATCTTCATTACAAGAAGTAATTATAAATCAGTCCATGTGCTCTGCTTTCTGTATTGACTCTTGTTTTTTATCATTGCACTTGTAGAAAATGCTGGAGAAGAATAGATTTTAACTAATTTACAATTGCTTTTCAGAATCTGCAGGGATTGTTTCTCTGAATCCATTATTATCTGAAAATTCTGCTAGAAAAATAAAACATTCTTCATTTGGTTAGCTTGTACTAAATAAATAAATTAAAACCTCATATCTTTAGATGTGATATCACCCAGTTTCTGCACTACTGTATATTAAAAAGTAACATACAACATGACTTTGATATCAATATCATATACTTTTACCTTTATACTAGGAACAAAGAGGAATCACATAAAATCTCTCAAATTGTCAGTGGGAGTGAGGATACTGAGAGTTTATCCCTGACTCTTATCCCTGGCTTCATTCTTATGTGATCAGTATTAACAGCAGCTACAAAATGAAGAATCCTGAAGGAGAAGAACCATTATACCAAAAAGCACATTGGGCAAACCTGAAACATATAGATGTGGATAGATTGTTTCAAATGTCTGTTACAACAGAGCATACTTTAATCCATCAGATTTAGGATATGTCTGGAGACATGAATTCAAGTCCATTTGGGCATGAAGGCGGTCTGAAACCCTAATAAATAGGCATTTGACTTCCTAAACATTTATCCACAGATTTTTTTTTTTCCAGAGAACAAACTACTCTTTTTTTTTATGAGTATACATGTAAATATGTTCACATTTATAAAATTGAATCCTGAAAGTTTAAATGCATTTTCTATTTTCTAACCTCTTCATGGAGAAGGAACTGCTGAATCACTAAGCAGATACATATGGAAAGTCATAGGACTGGCACAGCAGGTACATCTAAGTAATAGAAGATAAATTGTCAGATTAAAACTCTAATAGAAGATAGAACACTATAGTATCCTGTTTGGACCTAATACTCATCACATAAGAATGACTTTCTTAGAGATACACTAAATTTCTGAAAGCTAGGGATAAACTCTCAATATCCTCACTCCCACTGACAATTTGATAGATTTAATTTGATTCTCCTTTGTTCCCATTTCATCATTAAGCCTTTCAACTCATTTTGTTCCAACTCTCTTGATCCTCTTGTGAAAATCTGATTTCTGCAACCACACTAATGTTTTTATCTGAATACAAAAAACGCAAATGGTGAGGTGGTGACTTTCCAATGGAGCAGGTCAGAAGAGATCCAATGTGCAAAATATTAGTCTTGCAGATAGCAGGAGGAATTCTCATGAAAAAGTCTAATGCTTTTCACTGAAAGAATTCCTTATCATTTTAAATATTATTATTGCAGAGAAAAAAATTGAAAATACAAAACATAAAAACAGGTCTGCTTTTAGTTTGAGATATGTATTTTCAGGTCAAACCTGTGCTGGGAAGGCACAGAACTGTCACACATGGTGTTATGAACCTTCCCAATGTAACAAACAGTGAAGTCTCCCTCAGACAGAGGGAGAGACTCTGGAAAAATACCATCATGCAGCTGTTTGACTCTATATCCCAATTGTATTTGAGATAATAACAATCTGCAGCAATCTGCATACTTCTGTGTCTTTTGGTGCATATGTATATGTATGTGTGTGTGCTGGCTTAGTTAATATCTTCACAGTTCTGTTGGAGAATCACTTGACGTGAGAAAATTTCAATCTGATGCTGCTACTTGGTATGTTGCTTACGTAATGTCAAATAAAAGGCATCTCCTCAGAGAAGATTGAGTATCATACTATCTACTTCTTCAGCTGCGTGGAACTCATTGGACTACCACAAAATTCACTGGTGTAATTATGACAGGAGGGCTGGTCAGGATAGGAGGGCTAAGGAGAACCTGTGTTTTTATTTCAATTAATGGGTCTCTTAACTAAAATCAGTATGCACTGAATGTTTGTACTGTGCCTCAAATCTGCCTCTGTTAGTACCACCTAATGGCTTAGCTCAGAAATGTATAGCACTATACACATGCACATTGCCATGGGCTTTCGAACCCTTCTGTGGTAAATTCTTTATTTTCTTCTCAACAACATTGTCACTGTCTAGCTTGAAATAGAGATGACATATTTCCACCTCCCAAATGCATTTTTGCCTTTCTTCTTCCAATTCAAAGCGCACTTTCTAGATAAAATTGGAAATCATATCACTCCGGGAGTGAACTAGGGACTATAATTCATGACTCACCAGCTTAATCTCCTGAATACAAAAGCTTCTCAGTGCAGATGATCTGTGGAGCATGCCAAGCCTCCAAGACAGATTTCACAAAAACAAGCAGTGCAAAAGTAAATTGTTATAGTAAAATCAAGTGAGCTTGCGTAGGAAAGCAAAATCATCATACACTCTTCTTGCAAAGAGAAGCAATATACTTACTCCCTTTGGTGCTACAGGTATGAGGGCTATATAATATGAGACATCCTTGCACTGAAAAAAAATGAGCTGGAAGATTCAAGCATGGAGTCTTTGACAGATACTATAAAACTTTTTGAAAAATTTCCTCTTTGCCACTAGCATTGCTAGCATAGATCAACCTCTTCACAGACCCTATGCACAGTTGCATATCTACCAGAAAATAGTAAACATAGTGAAATATCCCTCTTCCATTGTGTGAAAAACCTCTTTTAGTCAGCTAAGCTGTTTCATGGATTCTGTGGGATACCACAGTATTACAGTAGAGTAGATGACAGCTCACTTTTGAATTATCCCTGCATTTTTTGTTCGTGTATTGATAGATTGATTCTGAAAGCAGACATTCTGGTGTTTTCTAGGAATACTACATTTTGTTTGTACACTGTATCAGGCTATCTGCCAAAAGCCTTAAACTGCATCCTCAAAGCCAGCATTCTAATAAGAAGAACATTTTATACCACACTGCACTTAGCCTCACCAGTCACCTTATTTCCCTTAATGACAACCCCTAGTAACAAGGTGGAGACAAAATGGAGTGATCATCATTTGCATTGCTAGTTGCCAAAAAAGGCACAGTTCAGTAAAGTGTCAAGTTATAGAGAAATCCTGCAAATTATAATGCCCCTACTTCTGTCTCCACCACTGTGAACCAACATTTCTCTCATAACAGGTAGTTCCAAGAGTAGCTGAAGTTAAGGAGCTAAGTCTGTGGTTTTCATTTTTTCTATCTTTCTCCCATGTGGATTTTATGGTACCTTTTAACATAATTTAGATAAACTTTTCCCTCAATAACAGGCAATGTCTCTTCTTTTGCATGGCTGCTTGGTTTTACCAAACTCATAGGGACTCAATTTCTATGTCTCTGTCAAGTAACAGTAAGATGTGAAACTGCTAGCAAAGGACAGACAGGCAGAATTGCACAGCAGAATAAGGTGCAATTGCTTAACATAATACTCCTCAAAAATGCAAAATAAAGCACTCAAATATAATCCCACTAAAAATAATTTGTGGGCTGCTAGAAGTCCAAGTCAAAATGTCGTGAATTTCTCTGTTCTTCCCCCCGAACCCCAAATTGGAATTAGCCCTTGGCATGACTGATGAGCCCTTCATCAATATATATACAAATGCATTGCAAACACAGTTCCTTTGCCCGCACACAACCGCATAACTTACCACAAACTGTCATGGTCTTGTAGTTAGGTGGGCTACAAAGTGCCTTTTTTGACAATGTAGTGACTGAGATCACAGCATTGATGCAGTGATCGATTGTGCGTGGCATCAAGATCCCTTCCACTGTAGCCAGAGCTGGTTAATGTAGTTATAGAGGGAAAGAAGACATTAAGAACTCCTTGGGATTAATCATAAAACAGAGTTTGCTGGTTAGGAACGGATATTCTTACCTTTCTTTACAGGAAGCGATCATTCTCTATGTCCTTTTAACCTTTTGCCCACAAAACCATTTTTGTCCTTGATCTTAAACCCCTTTTTTTTAACTGTTCTGTGTTTGCTGCATAGCTCCGTTTGCCTATGCTCATATTGCAGTGATGGAGTCCTCCACAGCACACTCCGCAACCCCACTACCCCTGCAGTGCAGGCTGGAGGCTCCACCTGCGCGCTCCACAGGTGCTGGCTCCTCACGGTCAGTACGTCCAGTCTCCTTCCCAAGGGAACCTGACGCGGGAGGTCTGGACACCACGGACACGATCAGTGTGATCAAGCAGTGCCAACTCTGTCAAGGGTTCCAGGAGCGCTTATAAGCAAAGCTTCTGTGATTATGTGAGCGCTTCTTTGCAGTGATTGGTTAAATCCCACGTCCGCGCGTCTAGCTCTACAGGTAATAGGCTAACTAACAGTGTCCATGCGCTATCACGTTTAGCGACCGTCCCCCCTGAGTTATCTGCCTTAACTTTTTACTCCTAAGTCAGCAGTCTCTTTGTTTATTCACTGGAGATGAGTAGTCCCTCTGTCTATTCATTGAGGTCCTATCCCTTAGTCAGCAGTCTCTTTGTTCCTTCATCAAGGTCTGGTTCACTCACAACATGGCCACTGGCCTTTAGAAATCCCACAGGAACCAGTACACACAGGGGTGCATCAGCTCTCACCTGAGCAGGAAGACAGATGGGACCAGAGAACTCACTAGATGTCTCAGCATTAAGAGCACACACAGAGAGTCTCTCTCCTCTTTCAACTTCAGTATTGCAGTTTCAAATTCAGTGTCAGAACTGCCATAATGTTTCCATAATGCTGATTGTCTCAAGCACTAAATGTTCTCTGCTTTGGAGAAGATAAGCCAAAGTTGTGGGGAAGTCTATAGTATCTGGAGATTTCTCCGCCTCTCAGCAAATATACTTTGTAATTTTAGGAATAGAATGCTACCATTTTGCATGTTCTTCTAGAAATATATACATTGAGAGGTTCCTTTTAATAGCTTTCAGTAATGGTCAACTGAAGTAGTTTCTATGCTTAAATACCTATTCTCTAAAAAAGATTCCATGCTACACGCTTCATATATTGCATTCACAAAGAAATTCCTAACACATTCGTGTCAGGAATATAGTTTTTTATCCCTCTTAGAACAGCTTTATTTACCAAAAAAGCTGACATTCCAATAATATGATCTGTTTTTAGAGTACGCCTGTTAAGTAACTTCAGAATACAAGCTGTAGCATGTGCCAAATATCTACATATGGTGAAACTTTAAACAAATACTTAGTAGAATAATAACTCACAAAGGAGTTAAGTGTCCTGGCTGTACATTTTTTTCCTTGCCCAAACTGTTAAAGTTCTGAGGGAGTTTTTTTTTTTTTTTTTTTTGATTTCTTTTTCCTTCACAAGGTCATGTCATTTTGCTAATGGATTTAACACCACCTTTCGGTCTAATTTCCTGATTTCCTGCTCCAATCAGTACACAAGTCACTACACAATGGAGGAAAACACAGAGATTCATCTCCTTCATTTCAGGGCCCTCAAGGAGGCAATCTGTTATTTCTTTTCCTTTGAAAAACTATATTTAGTGATGGGTAAAGAGGTTGAGGAATAGTGTGTAGTGAGACCTTCCCTGGAGCAGAGCAGAGCCCAGAACCATTGAGATAAATGCACCTTCAACAAAAACTAAAGAAACATACACTGACTTTCCCTCTTTTCATTTTTCTCTGTATTGCTATTTATTTTCTTGCGGGGTTTTTTTGGAACTTCCTTTACCTTTATTTTTCTTTTCTTGGTTTATAAATTTAATTTTTACTTTCAGTGTGTTTTTTGACTGTTTCCTTTTGGCTCATTAATGGTCAGATCTGGGAACAGTTGGAATATGTTTGTTTGGTTTTTGTTTGTTTTTGACTGAAGGAAGGACATATTTTGGACTTTGCCTATCTGTTTTCTTTTTTAGTGGAATCCTCTTTTCAGAGCAAATAAGTGAGCTGTGTGTGTTTTTAAGAACTCATATACCAAGCTTGATTAGAATAAAGTAATCAAAGTTGCTAACCTTGTAAGTCTCACCTCTATTTCATATTGCTCCTGTCATGACCAGCTTTATCACTATGAAAGATGCTGCCATACCGGAAAAGTCTAGTGGTCCACCTAGTCTGTTAATGTGCATCTGACATTTGCCGAACATAAAAAAAAAATAACAAACTTAATTGAGCAAAATAGGTCATTGGGGAAATTTTCTTCCTGATCTCAGCTGGTGATCATCTTATGTCCTGAAGCATGAGGAATGATTAATAGTCCATATCCTTATTTCTGTAGATAGGGCATCTTCATATTCTGTCGCAGTTTGTATAAATTTTACTGCTTAAATCAGCTATATGATTTCCTTTGACCGAGGCTTACACAATCACATGCTAACTGATACCTGAAACTTTAAAGATATTTTCTCCTATTTTTATGGAGGACTACTTTATTTTGCATTATGGTGTGTTTGGAGGGGGGAAACAGAGGTAAATATAGTAAAATAATTGAAATAAATAACTCTTCTGAGAAACTGGTTTGTAGCTGAACTTCCTAATTGACAGCAACAAATTCTGCTTTCAAAAAAAAAAAAAAAAAAAAAGATTTATCAAAGCTACCTTTTTTTTTTTTTCCAGGAAATGCATGACCATTCTGAAAGTTGTGGATTTTTTGCTCTAGAGAATAAAGGGAAAATACAGTCCAACCCAGAATAGATTCACTTGATCACTAGCCTGGAGGGGAATAGCTTTTTGACATCTTTGCTTTGTCTGACTCAGCAAAGACTTAGCTTCAGTCCCCCATACTAGAGATGGATTTCTAATGCTCTTCAGGAAAGGATCTCTTGAGATTTGCATATATTTTAATTAGGGGGTAGGTCTGAACCTGAGTCGTGTCCTGAGTGATCCTTTTGCTACTGCTGTGTATGTCAACTCTTCTCTTAATGTCAAAAAATTTTGAAAACGAGAAAATATTTTTGGGGAAGGAAATCTCATTTCCTGAAAATGTATGTATAATACGTAAATACTGCTTTCTGAGATACTTCCTCTGTACCTTCTACTGTTAAGAGAGGTGTATTAAATTTTTACTCTCTCCTGCTCCTTCTCTGCTCCATTAACACTAAGGGCTACAAGCACCTACATGACCTACACTATTCATTATTTTTATGTGGTTTATTCTACTCAAAAGAGGTTTCTAAGTGGTTTGCTTTAGTGATACTTCAGCCCCTTGGGCTTTCATTTTCGACTGAGTTGGAATTTTACTACTGTAAAACACAATTTCCAGATCCCTGTCTGTGAGTGATCACAGAAGCCAAGCAGTGACGATAGAAACACATTCTTATGCAGTCATCTACAGCACAGAAACAAGACCATATTAATTTTCTGACCAAACTGAGTTTTAAAAAGTGTAAATACTGACACAGTCTGTGAGACATCTTGATCATGAAAATTGTATTTTTAGTTGTCAGAATATTTGAAAATGACTGACTGAGGAAATCATTAGCTTTTCATGAACTCAGGGAAAGAGGCTAAATGTCTAGAGTATTATTTGAATATGCTTCATTGATTTAGTTCTTATTTTCTATTATAATTTTTTTTTAATTCTGGCTTTTGATTCAAGTTTATATTATACAGGTAAGTATTTTTTAAAGTCTAAGCCCCACATAATTTTAAATAAAATGGACAAAGAGTTCAACATTGTATTCACTGTCATATATCAAAACACTTCAGAAAGCTGTTTTGATGTGTGAACATGAATAGAAGTAAATTTCATATAAAAATTATAAAAAAGAAAGTTTGCTGTTTGGATTATATAAGATCATTGAGATCATATTAATCAAGGGAACATACAGGAAAATAGCACCTGATTTTGTCGTCCTTAATTGGCTGTGTGGGTATTTGAAAGAACTTTAATAGCATCATGGAAAAATATATCTGATATTAATTACTTATTTGCAAGAATGGTAGCAGGTTGGTACTTTATTAATATTGTCCAATGCAGCTAAGTCTGTCTTTGATTAGACAGAGAATCTTGTCTTAAGAAAAGAAAGTCAATTCATGTAGAAGCCTCTATCTACTGCTGGATAGTAACAAAACCAACCATTTTTGCTTAAGTAAGCACTATGAGCAATACTCAGTAATTACATAGAGCTTAATTTGTCCCAAGTGATGTCCCTATCAAAATAGGCTTATGCAATGCAGCCTTCCATGTGCAGTCAGCAAGTATTTTAACATCCACCTGACAGAGGAAATTATCAGTATCACTTTTCACCGTTCCTTTTCTCCCACCCTCTAATTTCTCTCAATTATTCAGACAGTTACATATTAATGAAAATAATAATCAGAGCTATTTATTAAATTTAAAAACAATGCATGCATGAGATCTCAAAGAAGGCCTCAAAGGAATGGGCAGCAGATCGTTCATGCATTATTTTTGAAGACAAGACCTGTCTTTGGTGGGTGATATTACTAACTTGTCAGTCTATTTAAGTCTATTTAAGTTGATTGAACATGGGCATCCTCAGGAAAGGTAAATAGTTTAACAAATTATAATATCATTCCACTTTGTAACTAGTGGAAGTGATAAGGCCTGGATTTATTGAGAGAGTTAAGGGGACATTAGCCTCTTTCACTACAGTCTTAATGCGATGGGTACAGTTTCAATCATGTGATAGTAACAGTGCATTTCGTATAATCACCGCTTCAAGTTTGGTCTCTGTTTCGTCATTCACCTAAGGGAAGAGAAGGCTAAAAAAGTAGGAGGCAGATGCAAGAGACTACTTTGCACAAAATATTTAAAGACATTTAGACGTTACTGCATTCTCTTATGGAATAGAGCGAAGTAGTATTACTGGGAGAGGGCTCCAGCAAGCAGCCTGGGAAGTGAAGGAGTGAGCAATACTAGCCATAAAAATGTTTAGGTTAAAAAACAGTAGATTTTTAACTAGTGAGATTCTAAATATCTTTCTAATAGTAATAATAATTAAAAAGAACAAAACAATCAAATTATTTTCAGGATAGAAATATACAAAAAAAAAAGATTGCAAGTTTCCTGAATGTGTTATCCAAGAAGATGCTATTTGTGTGAGAAGGTGATCTTTCCCTAATCCTTTCCCCAATCTTTTCCCAAATCATAGGCCTGATTTGACAGCAGTCTGGGTGAACTTGATCTCCCTTTGATCTCAGAGAATTAATTAATCATTCATAATTTTATGTCACAATTTCATGAAAACAAATTTCATTTTGGGATACTTAAATCACTTGTGATACATAAGTGATTTAAGTTTTACTGATGGTAAAACTTAAACTCTCTGTTTTAATGGAGAGCCTTGTCACCTCAATAACATGTTCTTGTTCCATGAGGTGCAACCTCCAAAGATATGCAAACATTTTGTTTTTTGAACAAGATTCTGACATGGATATTTCTGCAAATATTTTGCACATAAAAGTGGAAAAAATGTTTTCCAATATGCAGATATTTTAGTCAAAAAATGGATGGTATTCTTTCCACTTAAAGGAAAATACTTTCTGGTGAGCTTTCACACATATATATTCCACCCAGCAGTTTAATTTTTTTGTAAGTCACAGATGGCTGCTGTCTTTATTTTTAGCTTATATCTGTGTATCATTTTCTGTCCTCTGTTGATGCTTCAGACAAACAAATCCTCTCCTTGCAATATTTTAAGAATCATAATTATCAAGCTAGTAATAAGTTTGAACTTTAGAAAGCAATATTTGATTTTTTTTTTTTTTTGGCTTTTTTTTTGAGAAGGAATTTTACAAATTCAGCATCTTGGAGTGGGAACAAATTTTAGAAACCACTCTTACTCTGGATATGAGGACTCAGAAACACTCTGCATCCAGCAGCTGCCAGTTGAAGTTTGCTGTGAGGATGCAAAACCATCTTTGGAAAATCTAAGATCAGATTTGAGCACTTCACAGGTAATGCCCATGGATTTTAATGACCAGTGTTAGCTGGCCTTCCCCTTACATGGGGGCAACCTGACTTTGCTGTGACCAGCATCATAAGAAAAAAGCTGGTTAAAACCACAAATGTGTCCTCGTGGCTGTCTATGGACTGCAGCAAGTCCTGCTGGCAGCAGATAGGGGAGTTAGCGCTGCTCTCCCAGGAAGTTAGTTTATATCTCCTTTGTTTTGCAGCTGAGGAGAAGTATCCAGGAGCGTAACTCCATCTGATCATTCGCTCACAGTGAATAAGGAAGTAAATAAATATGGCTGAGGAACAGTAAGACCCAAGAGCTTAGTGCATAGATAGATGTTTTACTTCGAATTTCTGCTTTGAATCCAGATTGTTAGGAAACAAAAGGCTGACGCTGAAAGTGTTTGGTAAAATAAGCTGAAGTTGTCCGTGCTCACAATTAGCCCCAGCCACCACAGTATTCCAAGTTGTTCTCTTTTGTGCACTGGCAGGAAAAATCACATCAGTTGCAAAATATGTTATGACTATAGAAACCAAATTTGTATTTCAATTTTAGAAGAAAAATCTTTCTAAAATGTGACAGCAGAGGATATAGAAAACTTGCCCATAATTTTCAGAAGTGGGAAATCTTCAGTACTCATAAAGAAAAATCAAAACAAACAAAATCTTTTCCTTTGATTGTATTGTTGTGGAAATGTAAATATAATCTGCTTTAAAAATATGGATAGATTATGAAAAGTAACAAAAGTTAGTTATGTATTCAGGATAAAAACTTGTGTTCTGCATAGTCAGTCTGAGTCTTCTTCTAGAGGGAGTTATGTAGATGTACATAGCTAGGTAATCTAATGTATTTTAAAGATATCTAAGTTCTTTCTACTGAAGCCTCAAATAAAATGAGAGAGATAATAACCCAGAGCAAATGGTACTTTAAAACTCCATAGCAAGCTGCGTGTCATTTAAATCCTGTTCTCCTTTAGTAGCTATATCAGTAAGGGCAAAAATCAGAGCACAAACCAAAATACTTGTTACCAGGTTGATAATCTTCCATCCTTCACATTCTGCTGGAAAAAAAATAAAGTTGTGAGTCAACTATTCAGAAACAGAAGATATCATCCCAGAATAACTCTCTGGAGATGGACCAACTATTATCTCATCAGAAGTTAATGCAACTATATTTAAAAGTAAAAGTCAGAAACAATAACAGACAGAAGGAATGAGGAATGCAGTCAGGAGCAAAAAAAAAAAAAAAGGGAAAGGAAAGGAAAGAAAAGAAAAGAAAAAAAAAACACTGCTGTATAACTGTAGTTTTGATTCTGGGCCTCTCCCCAGGCTCCTCTTCCATCTTACACTGCATCAACCAGTTGGCTCAAATACTGCTCTGCGCACAGCCGAGATAAGCTGCACATGCCTTTGTGCGATAGTTGGCTAGAAGCGCACACTGCCTGGCTGGAGGGATAGTGCAGAGTTTCTCTAAGAACTTCATATCTGTCACCCACTGTTCTGGGTTTCCCTTACCATTGACATGCCTTCAACACCCTTTATTTAATTGAACTGCAGCCAGAAACCCTCCTGAACCTAGAGAACTGGCAGGATCCTTCAGCGATTTTTTTAAATGATCCTAAAAGGAACAGTACTGTTATTATTTAGTGCTTACACATTTGAATCATATTAAATAAGAGACAAATGATAATAGTTGTTACTCCTTCATTCTTTAAGGAGATCAAGATTTTCAAAAAGTTATTAGACCAATTGATACAAGTCAGAAAAGCAGATGTGTGTCCCTACAAATCTCATTTTCCTTAAAGAAAACAGAGCTTGGGTTCAAGATCTTTTCAAACAGAAAGGATTAAAAAACAGAACTGTCTGAAATCTTGGCTTATTTAGAAGAATGCCTACAATTCAAACTGTGAAACCTGCACAGAAGTAAATCATCTCCTAAAATTTCTTCATGCTTTGAACTGAGAAGTTATAAAAATTTCTCTATGAAATATTGTCTTTGACATCCCTCTCTTGCCCTCACTTCCTTCTGACTGACTCTTTATTTGGGATGACACTTCCTCACTCAATTTGTTTGCAATTAGTCATCTCAGGTGGAAATAAACAAACAAAAAAGACAAAATTATGATTACACTAAGATACAAGTTAAGGCAAAGAGGACAAGGTGTATTCCTTTATAACCCAAGAAAAGGTACAGTTAAGTGGACCATATGAATTCATTACAGTTCATTAGAGGCATTTAGAAAGAAAGACTACCAATTTCTTTTTAAAATTCAGAATAACAAATGGTAAGCCTTGCTCACGAGTAGAAAAGGATACAGTAGCGTGACAGGCAAAAATCTATTGCTCAGAGACAAAGAGACAAATAAAACACTACGTTTTTTTTTAAGGTGAAAAGAATAAAAAAGATAATAAACATACAGGAATACATAACATGAAGGGTATGTTGGCAGAAGTTTTAGATTGATTTTATTATGTTACCATATTATTCAAAAATAGATAAGCAATTAAAAGACTCAGTGATGCATGGTTTCAACTTCCTTGCCAGAATTCAAACCTTGTACCTACTAAATTCATAATACAGAAACTGGAACACAGACATATGTAATAACGAGGAATGCAAGATTGCTGTACTATACCAGTTGGCACAGCTAACTAAAACCCCATTAGCAGAAACATGTTTTTCATTTACATGAGAAAGAGTGTTGTCAAACTCCTTTTTACTCCTACTACAAACTAACACCAAATTAAAACCATGCAAATTGTCCTTTGTACTCAGGAAGCAGTACCAGCAAGGTTTTCTTCTCTTTACTCTTTATTTTTCTTTTTTTCATGTTTTAAATGTGTAGTTCTTTACATTTGGCATAGCCCTGAGCTTGGTAATAGTGAATTTTCCTGGCAAATGTATACTTGGTCTGATCAGATCACGGAAATAAGCACTTTTGGACTGAGGCTTGCATCGAATTGTAACAGTATGTGTGCACTGACCCCAGGTTGAAAGAATGCTTCGTTTCAAAACTTTGAGTGGAAAATGAGCCCTTCTGCTCTTTCAAAGCAGCAGAGTCATGAGAAGGTTATTTTTGTTTTTGTTTTGCTTTAAAGGAACTCATGAGACATCATAACAGTTTTGCCTGAGAGAAAATGGAGAAAGAAAAGTTGCAAGGACATAGTTTGAATGTTTGTTTGTTTTCATAAATTGTTTTGAGAGTGCTTGACAGGGTTAAATAAAGATGCTATTGATTCAGAGGGTTTTGACCCAGCCTCTTCAAGCATTAAGCCTTCTTGACTTCACATGGCAAATTAATTCACAGTGGAAAAAGATGTGCAGATGCAAAACATGATTTATTCTTAAGTTACCCCAAAGGCACACACAGTGGTGGCAAGAATGGCTGAGGACTGTGCAGCTCAGGGCTCTAAAAGAAAATATATCTACATATCTACGTTACAAAGACGGAGACTGAGGTTTTTCATAGACCACTAGGATGTGGGGCTGATCCAGAGCCAAGATGAGAAGAATTTAATGAGCTGTTCAAGCTTCGAATGCTGTCTGAATCTGTTCAGCTTTACTGCTAGTTCTCTCTGGCTTGTACAGATGCTTAACAGAAAAAAATTATAAACCTCATTCTAACATGAGCAACTAGCTGAACTATATGTAATGAATAAATTAAATCAACCAGTTTAGTCACTTTTTCCATTTGTTTTATGCCATGATGAAAACATTAATATTTATAAAAATATTTGGTGCTCTGAACCGATAGTAGATTTAATACTTTTCAGATAGTGTGAATTGCAACAGTAAATTTTCGGAGGGACTTGTGTTCATGTGCATATACACAAATATAATGTGAGTGAAGTGTCAGAACAACATAGTACAAAATAGGAACAGAATAGATTATTCATTATTAAGTTACAGGGTGAGAATATTTAATTTTTATGGCCATTACTTATAAAGGACATCATGACTTTCTCTCACATGCCCCTTTCTTCACTCAAAATTACTGCATCTCTGTGAACTTGTGGATAGCCTGACAGATCCTTGCTGCATAGGTGTACAAATGTACAAGAGCTCCCCAAGGTGATCAAGCCTCAGTTAACAAAAATATTTTTAGAAACTTGCTTCTTTTGCAATAAGCTACATTTTGGGGGTCTTGTTGTTCATCTGCAAACTGAGAGATATGCATATATGGTAAAAAATCAAATATATGAAGGTATTGTCCAGTCACTTGATGGAGGAATCAGGAAGACTGATGATAACTCTTTCACCACATACAATGTTACTCTGGGTGAATCAAAGAGGAACTAGTCACAGCCTAAAACAAAAATATATTACCAATTCAAATAATCAATACATTTGATATTTGTTGTTTGCAGATGAAAACTGGTGTGATACGGTTTACTCTTAGATATTTACTCATACAGTTTTCCATCTGAAGCAGCTCCTTTAGTGTTCAGGGTTGCTGGCCAGACCCAGACCTTAATTTTTAAGTGTTCAGAGCGGTTATTTCCTGAGCAACAAAGCAACAACTCACTTTCTGGATAACTTGTTTTAAGGGTAGCACTTCTAGCAGTACAGGTGATAGCACTGCACCCGGCTGCTGTTTGCAGCAGTCCTGCTGAGAGGCCAAGGCATCATAGCAAGGGCACAGTTGAGACCAATAGACACATTCTGATTCTACCTAATTGAGGTCAACTCATGCTCTTGATACTTTTAGACTAAACAATTCCAATTCTAACAAGGAATATGAGTTGAGATAATCAAAGAAGAGGTAAGACCACTTTATCTTTGTTTAATAAAGTAATGGCTTCTATGGACATAGATGTATTTTTATAAGGACAAATAGGGAGAAAAAGAGTACTGTATGGATATCACCTTTTTTCATGTGCCCATTTTCTACAAAATTAGTTGCACAGAAATATATGATAAGCAATAATTTTAGGTCATCTTCCAAGTCCACCAAGTGAACCAAGTCTACCAAGAATAAGGATCCACATGAGGGACCCTCAGAAGAAAAAATAGTCCTTTTTTCACAAAAGTGAAACCATGTTACATCTTATCAGAGTGACTGAGAAATAAACAACTACATGCCTTTGTCTTTCAGTTGAATTGCATTTAGATTTCATTTCTTCCTAAACTAAATAATATCTCTATAAATTTTGTGTGCAAAGGATGTTTTAAATTAAATTATGGAGAGAGACATTCAGTGGTGAAAGGCAAAGTAGGAGACAAGCAAGCTGAAAGCTATGCTAACCGTCCCTCTTTTGGTGTGCAGCTACATCTGACTGCACTCAGTGAAGAAATTTTCCTTGGAAAAATGTTGATGGAGCCAAAAATTAAACCGTTTTTAATGGAAACTCTCCTGTATCACAACATTTTACTCGGAAATAGTAAGTACCCAAGAAATCCAAGAAGAGAAGTGAAAACACAGACATCTGAAATATTCAATTTTAAGCATCTTAAAAAAGAACCCTTTCTCTTTTCATTTCAAAACTAATTTTCATTTCTTCATTACGCTAACTATCAAAGAACAAAGATAATAATAATAATAAAAGATAAATCAGCCACATCATACAACCCTTACTGACCAGAAGGGTAATTTATAAAAAAAAAAGTATGGAGAGTACAAAACAGGAAATATGTCCCTGAGTGAGAACAAAGGGTCATAGACCAGTATTACAGACATAATAAAATAGCACAATAACTTGCAATTAATAAAGGATGTAAAAGGATAAAATTTAGAAAGAATCTTCAAACAGTTTTAAGGATCTAGTAAAGGCTGAAAGAAGTGTTCATTCTCTTTTTGTTTTAGTATTCACAAAAGTCACTGTAAACTGATAACACAGCAAATCCTAACAATAAAGTTACCACAGCATAACACAATGGAAAATTAGTAGGCTAAATACAACAAAAATGAGTTCAATGTATTAAACTAACAGATTATTTTTTTCTTGAACTCTTATGGGACCAACAGAAGGCTGTTGTCTTTGCTGAATTCCACAGAGGCCTTTCCAGAATAATTTAATGTCTTTATTAATTGAGTAAGTTGCACCTAAAACTTACGTTGTGAATTCTGAGACTGGAATCCAAAAAGCCATAAAATGATAAATGAATCTAAAACATGGAAGAGGAAATTCAGTGCAGATCATTGCAAAGGAATATAGTGAGAAATAAACAATCAAACAGCCTAACAGAACCTAATAGAGAAGAATATCTGAAAAAGAGAAATAACAAAGGGGAATTATTTCTAAGCATTTACAAGAGGTGAATAGGGAGGATCAGCAAAGACCACTGATAACATGTGTCAATACAACGATGCTCTTCTAAAATTAAAGGAATAAATCACAAATGTGGCTCTGTAACACGAGAGTGGAAGTGTCATAGTTCAGTGGTGTCACAAATAACTATCTGTCTCTGCTCAGCCGAAGGCAGGCCTCATCTAAAATACTCCTCACAGTTTTTTAGCTCTACTCCTAAGGTATGAAGTGCTTTAAAATATAGGATAATTTTTTAAAAAGATCAGTTTAGTCTAGAAAACAACTTAAACAGTGAGAATACGATAATGATTGAAAATGTAATAGGTTGTTATAAAATAGAAAGTAGTTAAATATTATCCAAGCCTGCACCTCTAGAAAAGTAAGCAGCCTAATTTGCAGGAGGAAGGAATGTGATCTTTGAAAGCAGCACAGATAAATGGTAGCCAGAAATACTGTAAAAATAATTGATCCTGGTTCAGATAGAGTGGGATATTCAGCATCTTAAGATCCTATCTCATTCTGATATTTCTTGTATGATACTACTGATAAGATCTAATATCATATTACATATAATCTGGAATGGTACTTTAAGATCTAATCAAGCAAAGTATTTTGAATATTGTTCTGTGGGGGATACCTGTATGCAGAAAGAAGCTGTACTATTTAATTCCATTTCAGGATGAAAAAAAAAAAAGAGAGAGAGAGAAGAAATTGTAGAATTATTGATTAAGAACAATGTGGCATTCTAATATGAAGACTATGAAACCCTACAAGATCTGACCATATTTTAAAAGCAGAAAACAAAGACAAAAACTCTCAGAAATAACAGTCAATACATATGCAGGCTTCTGAAAATCCCCCTTATCTTTTTCCCCTCAAAAGTTACCTTTTGGGTGTTAAAGAACAGAAATTTGTTCTTCCCTATTCTTGTCTGCCTATTGGCCTTCCTATATCTGAGGGAACTAACTTGTAGGAATTTGCAGCATAGAGTATTTTGCAACAACATGGGCTCCATATGTGCGCTGGACAAGCACAAGGATGGGCTCCTACACATCAAGGTGCTCTGATATTCTTCCAGCTACCCGTGCTCCCTCAGATGTAATATCAGTTTTGATGCTGTGTAGAAGGAACTGAAAAGAAGATGCTGCTGAGCATTCAAGTATCCTTAATGCTTCACTGTTACTGACTTTTCCTGGCTCTGTGTGGTTGGGAAAGTGGAAAAATATACTTTAAGTGTACTCACATTTCACTTTTCTGCTTTCTATGTTCCTTCCCCATATTCTGATGATGAAACTTGTTTTGGCTACAGTTTAACTGGCAGTGAGGCGAAATTCCTCTTGGTAAGGCAACCGTCTACTCACAGCTACACCGTAGCTTTCCAGTGAGCCGTATGAAATGACACATAAGAATTCCACAGCTACTTGTACTTGTAGATCTCCTGGCCATGTGCAAATGAATTAAGTTGCTCAGACTAATGATGCTAACGTATTTTTATCACATATGAGATGTGTGAAAAGAATTGAAAAAAAAAAAGTAAATGAACATCCCTTCAGCTCCCTCAGTATATGGACTAATAATAACTGTAACAGGGAGACCGCATTTATCCATCTCATGATTAGAGTAGGGGAATGGTCATGTGATTTTCTGAATTTTGTTTATAACTTAGTCAATTATTTGCAGTACAACTTTGCTTAATCTGTTCTCAGGTTTCTTCTACCCTTCTTCACTATGTTTTGTCATAAAGATGGATTTCATATCCTATACACTCATCATTGCCAGACAGTTCAGTCATCTGTTTCATTCTTATCTTATTATAAAAGGAGTAGCATTTAAAAAATGCTCCAAAATCTGAATATATCCAAGGTCAAGGACCATCAGATTGGTGAATTTCATTTAAGACAATTTATAATTTCACTTAGAATGTCATTCTATGAAAGCATTCAAAAATCACTGCTATAGTATCCTGGAAAATTACAATATTTACAATCCTCCTGGTACTAAGGAATATCCTATTCCTATCTTTAGTACTCTTTTTCTTAATTCTGCAAGTGCTGTGGAGGTGAAACTCCTAACTGTATCTCCCAAAAGTTCAGAATATACTTACCAAATATCCTGAGGCATTAAAGGAATTATGCATATTGTTTTAAGGAATGCTAAATGAATGAACAGTGGCCTGTATCCATATACAAATATCTCATATATCTTTGGTCCTGTTTGCATGCTCAGAATTCTCTCAGCACAACCAAGCCTAGAAAGCAGGACCAAACAGCATTTCAAAGACTAATTAGTGTCAATTTAGAGTCAGATTTGCTATTTTCCTCACCTATTCTGAAGCTCACTATCATAGGTGCAATGTTAGGCGAACATAGCTGTATTGCTTCTAAACTTGAGCTGTCCTGCTTGAAGTGCCTATAAGAGCTACTGTGTACTGAGTTGCAGCAAGGATAGTTAAATCTCCATTGAAAATCAAACGAGGGTATATTTAAGTATATATATATGTATTTCAATAATTCTTACTGAATAGATTCTTCATCAAATGACAGGATATTAAATCAGACACTACAGATAAAATGAGATTTGGCATAGAAGAGAGAAAAAAAAAAGGATATTATTTGAAAGTGGGAAAAAAATCATATGGGTAGCATGGGATTTCCATAAGCACAAAGTGTAGGTCACCAATTGCCCTGAAGTATATATTAAAATAGTCAATAGAGCTGATTAAGTACAATGCTGATCACACTTGTAAATCTTACTCATAAGTATTTTTATATATCTGAGAACAAAGAAACATAGGATGCTAATGACTATTCAACACTTCAGGATTTCCTTAAATTTTATCTGTAAAGTATTTGTGTACATCTATTCTATAAAATATTGGCTACACTCAGCTTATTTGCTCAGTGCTTCACAGCAATGTATTTGAAATGATGAACAAATAGTTGATAAAGCCTTTTTAAGCACTGAAACATTTTTAAGCACTTTTTAATAAATTTCTGTTCTATTTAGAAAAATCCCTTTTTTTAATGTTCACAGCGATTCCCTTCAGCTTGCTTTGAAAATCTTTTTAGAGTAAATATTGCTGAATTAAATGGTGGCTTTCCAGGTGGACAGTGAGGGGATGATTATGTATCCCTCACAGATAAATCTACAAAATTGCACAAAAAATGTGCGAGCCAAAAATTCACGAAGACCTGCAAAAATACATACTAAAACACTATAAATGCGGTAATGCTGAACCCTATATTTCACCTGTCTCACTTTCAGGAAACTGTTTACAAGATGCTTATTGTCATAGCTGGCAGACCAGTATTAATAATAATTGCACTTTGCCTATTATTATTATTTAACTCATTATAAGGTACAGACAGAAGTGTAGATACAGCCCTTGTGAGTTTGGATTTAATTATGCTGAATGGCAAGCTTAGATTTAACCATTCAAACAGAACTAGATTGAGCTTGGAAGTGATGTGAAGTGACAAGGAAGTACCACTAAAAGAATAAGGATTCTTTTCAGAAAGGACAGGGAAGGATGCAGGTGACACCTTGTACCTCCACAGCAACAGAGCTGAGGCAAAAATGTATTCCACATTCTGTCCAGAATGTCTGTGTAATAAACTTCCTTTATATCCAGTTAATTAATCCCATGTGCGAATAATTTATTTTATCATGTAAGAAGCAGAAATGAAATAGTAGGAGGACAAACTATTGCACTTTCGGCTAATGCCCGTGCAATATGGGTCACAAAACCAATCACATCCTGGGCAGAGAAAATTGCCATCGTAAATAATAATCCATTCAATGCCCCTCACACAGGAAATGTGAAAGTCTCACAGAATGTCAATAAACTAATTGAGTTTGAACAAAAACAGGGTGAAATTTCAATAGAAAACTGCAGACAGAAATAGACAGGATCTAATTATAAGGTTTTAATGGGAATATGAATCTGATTAACTACAATGTAACAAATATTAAACCCAGAGCATCAACTAAGGGAGTCTTCAGAAACTTTTTTACTGATTGAGGAGTTAGAGGACAAAATAAGGAGAGACTGAATAAAAAGAATAAAATAACAACAAACAAAAATCGAACATGAGAATTAGTATATCAGACTAGAGTGACACTGTACCTACGCTGCTATTCTATATCCGATTAATACCTAGGACAAAACTATTTCTTCACAGATCTTATTTTGGTCCACAGAGGATGCATCTCTTCAAACCAAAAACATACAGAAAATGAAA